>OZ002737.1:26421991-26536186 GCA_963924305.1 Polygonum maritimum | reverse complement strand
GGTTCGTTGTGAGAGACAAACTACAACTCTAATTGATTTGTGGCTTGTTTTGGATTTGATGTGGTTGGACTTTCTTTCTCTTGCTTCAAGCTCACTTGATCTTCTCGATCTTCGTTCGTGTTCTTGAATGCTTCGGGAGAGCTTGAGAGAAAGTCTTCAAAGTCCACTCTTGCACCCACATGCCGCTATGCATACTCCTTGGAGAGTATTTATAGCGGAAGTGATTCTTGTCCTCTAGCGTCCTCTGAGACTTGGCAGGATCCTCGATCTTTGATCAACGGTGCGATGAGCGTCTTGAGGAAGTCAACTCTGTTGACGCTTGGGAAGCCTCCGCGTGGGTAGGGGACCATCACTGGGAAAGCGACGTCTTTGGCATTGTCTACACGTGCCCAGACTAGGAAGCTTCCTTCTGAGGACTAAGGCCGGACGATGATGTAATCATGTTGGGGCGGCCTTGATTTGAATTTGAACTTCGTCCGTATTTTGGCGCGCGTCCCTTCTTGATGAGGACTCCGTCCTATCTTGCGCAGGGACTCCGCCAATTACGTTTAGCTTTGGAAGTTCTGGTAACATGCGTCCCTACAGCATAGGGACTGCTGTTCACTTGTTGTCCTTTTCACTCATGTGCGTCCACTGGACTTACCTGAGATCAAAACTTGGACAACTTATCAAATACATTTGAGTTTGTCATTATCAAAACAAGGGACGATTATTATTGGTTTAGATATTAACGACTGACGTCCTTAATATCGTCCCAACAATTTCCCCCTTTTTGATGATGACAAACTCTTTCAAATAATGCACACAGAAGTAAAGCTTTTAGCATGAGGAACTACACTTTGATTTTCTTTTCAGCTTAGATTGGCATGCAACACATTCTTTTGAGTGCGTTCTATTTTATTCCTAACTAACGACCGTTTGACTTGGCCGAAATTCCCCCTGAACAGATGCTTTCTATGATAACTTAAGGACAATCGCATCTCTGGAAAACTATACTTCCCCCTTTTGGCATCATCGAAAAGGAGAACAAGTCGAAAAGCATGCAAGCACAAAGTCATAACTAAAGAAAGGTACGCTTAGACAAAATGAAGCACAAATGTAGTGAATGGCATTCAGAATGAGAAACGAGAACGTTCATTACAGACATTCACAACAAGTGTTCAAAACGGGGACAGCGTCCCATTGTCTTAACAAAAACTCAAGAAATGATAAATTGTTTCAGGGTTAGAGAAGGGAGAGGTGATCATTTTCTGGGACGCTTGCCAAGGGCTTTGAGGTGTTGCTCCTGAAGATGGTTGTTCTGGGCAAGGAGCTCGTTGTTGCGCTCAAGAAGGTCTGTGTGGACGTGAAGTGTGTCGTGAACCTGCTGAATTAGATCAATCATTATGCACTGGTTCTCGATCATCATGCCCATCAAATACTTCGTAGAGTGCCTCTAAGCCTCATCAGGGAAGCTCATACCATCGAGCTCGTCCTCGTCATCAGCAGCGTCCTCAGCTGGCGTCCCAACTACTTGGACATTTTCAGCTTCGTGATCTCCTTCTCCAGGTTCAGCAGCAGCAGCAGCTTGAGCTCTCCTCTCAGCTTTGGCTTTCCTTTCAGCCTCTTTCCGTTCCTTTTCCAGTTGGCGCTTAACGGACGGAAGGGGCTCATCACACCTGAGTTTCCCAACTGGAGGGAGTGTAATTTGCCTGACGTCCCAATGAATGCCAAAGGAACGCTCTTGTTTAGGAGCATAGAGTCCCTGCTGCTTCAGAATTTGCTTGACCAAGCCGGGGAAAGGAAGAGAGTGCCTGCCTCCTGTGCACTTGCCCATGTGTTCCAAGATTACTCGGGGCAAGTTTATCGGCTTGCGTTCCAAGAAAGCGTCCAAGAGAATACTATCAGTGATCTGAACAATGGACTTCTTCTCTTGGCGGGGGACGACCATGCGCACAATGAAGTGATGCGCAAGGACGCCCGTCTTGGTGAGGCAATGAGCAACTCTGTCCTTAGCAGCTGGCTGTCTCTCATTGAATATTCTGTTGAGGATTTCATCTTGGGAGAAACGGCCAAAGTTCTTGCACGGCAGATCGTGCAGAGCATCTTGCGGAGAAGGACGCAGGCCTAGCATTTTGCGGACGGTGCCCTCAGCAACTGAGTACTCGTCCCCATCGATTTCAAAAGTCCCCTGAGGCTTCCCGTTTACTTCTGTGATTTCGAACTTTGAGTAGAAACGGAGAACCTCATCAGGGTCAACATCAGCGGCCTCAGCGCCCAAGTGCGTCCAACCCTGGAACTCAAGAAGATCCAAGAACTCTTGGCGCTGGTTCTCTGCCAGAAACTCGGCGGTGAAGAGGAGCGGCGATAGGATTTTCTTGAAGCGTTTCTGCTTGGAGCCATTGCTCACGATCACTTCATCACCAGCATCTTCTTCATCTCCATCTCCCTCCTCTTCCTCAGGTTCCTCATCCTGGGGAGGGGCGTCCTCGTCATCGGAGGCTTCGTTCCGTTGTTCTTGGAACTCAACCATTGCAGTGTCCTCAGCTGTGGACGCCTGTTCTGTGGGAGGCGCGTCCACCGCTGGAGTCCTTGCCAAGGACTCTGTGGGAACGGATGGAGGAGACGTCCCTTGAACTTGAGCAGCTTCTTCGACGGCCGGAGAAGGCGGAGGAGGAGGAGGAGGAGGTGAAGCTCTAGGGGGAGAGGGAGAGGGAGTGCGGAGCTTAGCTTTTGGGGGAGGAGCAGAGGAGGAGTTGGGCGGAACCACTGAGATCGGTTTCACCTTGAGCGGAGCAGAGGGAGGAGGCGGCAGAGTAGCAGGGGTAGCATCCTTGGCCTGGACCTGGACTTGTGGAGCGTCCTTGGCCTGGACTTGAGGAGCGTCCTCTACCCTTGGAGGAGGTGGAGGGAGTTGACGAAGGTCCTGCATACTCGCTTGGATCGCCTTCTCAACGGCTGCTTTCTCTACTTGCTCTTGCTCTTGGCGCGCCTTCTCCTCTTTTGCCAGTTGAATTTCGGAGAGGCGAATGGCGGCCATATCTTCATCCGTGACGCCCTCAAGCTGAGCAGAGGACTTGAGGCGTCGTTTTGGGGCAGGAGGGGAGGAAGGGATTGGCTTTGGTGGGGAGGAGGAAGGGCCTTTAATTTGGAGCGATTTGGACGGAGGGGGAGAGGAAGGCCTTTTCCTTTTTTGAGAAGGGACGGAGCCTATAGGAGCCACAACAAACTCCATTATATCAGGAAGTAGTTTGGCGAGCTCGTCCACGGTTCCACCAAAGGAGTCAGAAATGATTCCTGGCCCCATGAACGGTGGGTTGGTGTGATTGGTTTCTTGAAGGCGGGGCTTGACATATGTGATCATGAAATAGTGGAGGAGGCGTTGGATTTTAGGAGGATGTTCGTGAGTGGACGCCCTAAGACAAATGTTGGCGAGCGTCCTAGGCTCCTTTTCAAGCCAGTCCTCAATGAGAGGGTCAAGGGGAGGACGGCGTTTGGGTTGAGAGGGGAGCCGGCCAATTGAGCCACTGTAAACAGAGGCTTTGGTGATATTTTCTGGCTCAGGCTCGGGTTTGAAGGGCTTCTCCAGAAATGAGAACCTCTTCGGCTGGGTTTTGGATTGAGAGCGGGATGGTTGTTTTTGTTGAGGAGGTTGGGAGCGAAGGGGTTGAGGAGGGGTGTTGGAGTGGCGGCGCTGGGTGCTTTGAGAGGAGGAACAGTGGCGAGGGGGTTCTTGTTGGCCGGAAGGTCTGCCTCTCGACTCCATTAATGACCGGCCTTTCACCGGAGGAGATCTCGAAGAGCTAGTGTTTTTCGCTGCCGACGAGGGTGAGGGATTCTTTGAGGCTCTTGTGTTGGCCATTTTTGAGATGGTTTAAATAGGGGAGGATTAGGGTTTGGAGAGAGATTTCGGGATTCGGTTGAAGATTTGGAAGATCTTTGAGATTTCTAATGGTGTGCAAACAGCAGATGAGCGAAGAAAGGTTTTCGGAGTGCACAGGTGGGTATATATAGGAAGAAGATGAAGTTGGACGGTCAGGGGTAACAGGGTCTTTACACACGGCTTCCTCCACCCGCCTTCCCACACGTGGCTTTCTTCTTTGCTAAGGAATACAGCTGTTGATCACTGTTTGTGCATATCCCGAGATTTTCGCTGACGATTCGTTAAAACGGTTTACCTTCCCAATTTCAACCATTCAAACTTCTCACAACTGCAAAGGACTCTGACCTGACGTCCTTTCAACACACAACACTACACAACACAGAACTGAACCACGGCGTCCAATTCACTGATCTCAACCTCTGTAATTAGAACTCTGTACAAACAACTCTCAGCTCTTAGCACGCGTCCCTTTGATCACTTAGAACCATTTTTGAAAATCAAGCAAGTACGTCCCGTAAAGGTGAAACAAGGAATGCTCATAGGACGCGTTTGCAAGATTCTCGGCTTGGGTAAGCTTAGAGTTCCCATCATTTCGGCTTATGATGAGGGTAGGGTGATCAGGGATACTCTTGAGATGAAAAGCAAAATGAATACCATTCAAGGACACAAGCGAATACACATATCTTAGACTAGCGTCCTTTAAAGATGACTTTAATGCATGACACACCTTAAAACAAGTTCTCAACAAGACATAGCCAATCATGGAGGGAATAATAGAACGGGACTTGATCATTTAAAAGTTATCATCCCCAAGAGCAACCGGAGGTGCTCGTAGGGACGTCTATCAAGTGCTTTTGTGAAAATATCGGCCACTTGGTCCTCAGTCCTAACATGATCCACTCTAATTAATCCAAGTTCAACATTATCACGAAGAAAGTGATGCCTTATGTGAATATGCTTTGTCCTAGAATGATGAACGGGATTTTTGGCAATACTTATAGCACTGGTGTTGTCACACAAGATAGGGACTGTGTTGAGGGACGTACCATAATCTTCAAGTTGGTACTTGATCCATAGGACTTGTGAGCAGCACGAAGCAGCAGCAACGTACTCAGCTTCCGCGGTTGATAGTGCCACGGAGTTTTGCTTTTTGGATCCCCAAGATACAAGGCATGAGCCAAGGAATTGTGCCATTCCTGAGGTGCTCTTCCTATCCACCACATGGCCAGCGTAATCTGCGTCAGAGTAAGCTACCAGGTTCAGGGACGTCCTTCTGGGATACCATAGACATAGGTCATCCCGTCCCTTGAGATATCTGAAGATTCTTTTGACCTCTTGCATATGGGACTCCTTTGGATTTGCTTGGAATCAAGCATACAGCGAACATGATGTCGGGACGACTTGCCGTAAGATATAGCAAAGACCCTATCATTCCTCTGTAGAGCTTTTGATCTACACTCTTGCCTTCTTCATCAGCATAGAGGCGAGTGTTTGGGGAGATGGGAGTATCAATGGGTTTTGAAGAGTTCATCCCATACTTCTCAAGCATTTCACGGATGTACTTTTGTTGATGAATCCGCGTCCCATCTTTGAGCTGAGTGATTTGGAGTCCCAAGAAGAAGTTGAGTTCTCCTATGAGGGACATCTCAATCTCACTACTCATCAAGTTCTTGAATTCCTCTACAAATTTCATGTTAGTGCTTCCAAAGACTATGTCGTCGACATAGACTTGGACAATTAAGACATCTTTAAGAACAGGGTTTTATCAATGTTACCTCGTGTGTACCCGTTGGACAAGAGGAAGGACGCAAGCCTATCGTACCATGCACGAGGGGCTTGCTTGAGTCCATAGAATGCCTTGTCCAAGAAGTACACATGATCTGGGTGATCAGCGTCCTCAAATCCTGGAGGTTGAGCGACGTACACTTCTTCTTTGAGCTTGCCGTTGAGAAAAGCTGTCTTGACGTCCATTTGAAAAAGCTTGAACCCTTTGTGAGCGGCAAAGGCGATGAGGAGGCGAATGGCTTCAATCCTGGCGACAGGAGCGAAGGTTTCATCATAATCAATCCCTTCCTCTTGCCTATAGCCTTGAGCCACAAGCCTTGCTTTGTTTCTTGACACGCGACCATTCTCATCAAGCTTGTTCCTGTAGACCCATCTCGTCCCTATTATGTTTTTGTTTCTCGGACGAGGGACGAGGGTCCAAACCTTATTTCTTTCGAATTGATTAAGTTCCTCTTGCATGGCCTGAATCCAATCAGCGTCCTGGAGTGCTTCCTTTATGTTCTTAGGTTCAACCAAGGACACAAAGGCGTTGAAGGCACAGAACGCTATGTTAGCATTAAGGGACTGATTCACGGCTGATCTTGTTTGAACTCCTTTTGACATATCTGAGATGATTTGATCCGTTGAATGAAGTCTCGAAAGATGGGATCCCTTATGAGTATCGTCCCTTACGGGAGTACATCTAGGGTCCGTCCAATCAGATTCATCTGAGTCAAACCCGTCGTCTTCATTGAGAGTTTCATAGAGTTCCCCCTCAGGTTGAGCGTCCTCTTCTTGACGCTGTTCTCCTTGTAGGCTTGATTCAGCGACCTCATGTTGAGCTAGAGATTCACTTTGAGATGGAACTTCCTGAACAACACTGGGAACTTCTACTGAGACTTCTTCAGGATTTTGAGTAGCGTCCTTAGGAACATAGTATTTTCCAGAGGACCCGAAATCAGCTTCATCATCGGAGTCATCCTGCTGCAGAGGAGATGAGCGTTCTTTCTTACTTGGTTTATCTTTGTGAGAAGAACTTTCTTTGAACACAACATGAATGCTCTCCTCAAGCTTTAGAGTTCGTTTATTGAAAACTCTATACGCTTTACTGGTGAGGGAGTATCCAAGGAATATGGCTTCGTCACTTCTTGCGTCAAACTTTCCAAGTCTTTCTTTATCATTGTTGTGAACAAAGCACTTGCATCCAAAGACTCTGAGATAGTCGATGCGAGGCTTTCTTCCATTCAGCAACTCATAGGACGTCTTCTTCAGCAAAGGACGGATCATGGCTCGATTGATAATGTAGCACGCTGTAGCAATAGCTTCAGCCCAGAAGTACTTGGGGACGCTATTGGCTAAGAGCATAGTCCTTGCCATATCCTCCAGCGTCCTATTCTTTCTTTCCACCAATCCATTTTGTTGAGGAGTCCTTGGAGCTGAGAAGTTGTGAGAGACTCCATGTTGATCACAGTAGGCCACGAACTCTGAGTTTCGAAACTCCGTCCCATGGTCTGATCTTATGGATTTGAGAGGCGTCTCAAGCGCAACTTCCACTTGTTTGATGAAGACTTTGAATGCGTTGAAGCAATCTGTTTTTGAAGCTAAGAAAAGAACCCAGGTGAATCGAGAAAAGTCATCTACAAGGACATAGATATACCTCTTTCCATCATAGCTTAACGTCTTCATTGGTCCACAAAGATCCATATGGAGAAGTTCCAAAGGTTTCTTTGTGCTGACATCGTTCTTTGACTTAAAGGACGTTCTTGTCTGCTTCCCTTTGATACATGCTTCACACTGTTCAATTTTCTCAGGATCAATTTGGGGAAGACCTTTCACAAGATTTCTTTGATGAAGCTTGAGGATTGTGCTTGGTCCAGCATGGCCAAGTCGGCGATGCCAGAGGTCAGCGTCCTCCTTTGACACAGATAAGCACAACTCAGATTTTGGCTTGAACTCCTGATTGAAGATGTAGACATTGTTCTTTCGGACTCCTTTGAGGACGACTTTGTTGGATTTCTTGTTGATGACGAGGCACTCCTTTGAGTCAAATGTGACTAAGTTTTCACCTTGATCACACATTTGAGAGACGCTTAGGAGGTTGAAGCCAAGTCCTTCAACAAGGCTAACATTTGTCGCTTTGATAGACGGATTGAGAATAGCAGTTCCCGTCCCTTTGATCTTTCCTTTGCCCTTGTTGCCAAACGAGACAGTTCCTCCCGTGGCGCTACTTTGGATAGAAGTGAGATGGATCTGGCTTCCTGTCATATGGTTTGAGGCGCCACTATCAATGATCCATGGGCGTCCCCTCACTTCCACCTGCCAAAACAAGGTTAGTGTATGGCGACCCAAGCAAGGTGTTCCTTACCTGGTTCGTTACAGAAATAGAACTCTGGTTCTGGCATGTAGTCACTTATATTCACATCATTTGAAATAGCATGCTTTCTGAAAGAACTCTTAGATCGTCTAGGACGTCTAGGGTTAGCCTTAGGGACGGACTTATCATTTTCAATGTTATTCCTAGCAGCTTTGCCACTTTCAATGTCGTTCTTCAGTTTCAGGCAATCATATTTGAAGTGATCTCTTTTTCCACAGTACCAACACGTCCTATAGTAAGTACCAAGGTAGTACTTCTTGTTGGGACGTTGGATTTTGTTCTTTTTCATCTTTTGAGGGTCACAAACTTTTGAACCTTCCCCCTTAGCAATCTTCTTATAGATCCTATGACTAGTGGAGTTAGTGTAATAGTCCCTTTGACCTTTCTCTCCACTCTCTAGGACTCGAATTCTTTCAAGAAGGTTCTTGGTCTTTTCCCTTTCTAATTCAAGTTCTGAGGTTTTGCTAGCCTCAAAGTCACTAGGGAGAGAGTTCCTAGTGTCAGACTCGTATCCTAGTCCTCTTTTGGCTGGGACAAACACCATTGGTTGAACTACCTCAGTTACCGGGCTCTTCCCTAACGCTTTCACCTCTTCCCTAAGCTTAGCGTTCTCTAGCTTAAGGCACATCACTTCAGTTTTCAGGGTTTTAACTTCGACATGCGAGGACTCTAGTTGTAACGAAACTGTAGCACAGTTCTCACATTCAACTAGCCTATTTTCACTTTCAAGTTCAAGATCATCCATTCTATGTTGCATAACAACGCTTTCTTCCATGATTCTTTTAATGAGCTTAATAAGTTTGGTTTTGGAACAATTCTTTAAGGAGTTCATCATGGATTCACGAGTTACCTCTTGTTCCTTTTCAGAAGCGTCCTCTTCAAGGACTGGGGCGTCCTCCACAGCCATGTACGCCACTGGTCCTTCTGGTTCTTCATCATCAGAACTCACATTATCCCATGCGGCTTCGCACGCTCCCAAGAGAGCTTTTATCTTCATTTCTTTTGAGTTTAGTCCCGTAGTACACCTTTTAGCAAAGTGTCCTTTCTTGTTACATTTGTAGCAAGTAAGTTCCTTCATCTCTGCCTCTGTATACTTGGGACTCTCCTTTTTGTAAGGCATCTTGTGTTTCTTGGAATCTCTGGCCTTTTTACCCCATAAGCGAGAACCTTTGTGTAGAAGGGCAATCTCTTCCTCTTCTTCCAGCTGTTCCTTAGTCTTGCTTTCCTTTTCTTTCAAAGCTTGAGCACGCATCCTTTCACGATTCTCATTTTTATTTGCTTCCACCATTAGGGCAATATCTCTTTGGTGGCGCAGATACTCAGCGTACTCTGGAGTTGACGTCATCAAGGCGAGATCTGTCTGGGGGTTTCTAGCCAATTCAGCCATATCAGCTTCCCTTCTCGCTTCATAGCCTCTCAGCTTCCCATAGATCTCTTCCATATCCAGGGTTTTGTTGGCTGTGTTCTCCTTGAACGTAGTCCTATCAAAATTCCATTTTCCTGTAAGCCCATCAATGACTACTCCGACTCTGTTTCTCATTGAGACTTCAGCTTCTGGGATGCCTTAATTTCGCATCTTGGTCACAAGAGCTTCAAAGCGGTATGAGTAGTCCTTGAAAGATTCGTTAGGAAGCATTCTGAAGGCATAGAACTCTCGTTTGATTTCAAGCTTGACGTCTTCCTTCATCTCTGCCGTACCCACATGGTACTTCTCAAGAGCTTCCCATTGTAGTTTGGCTGTTGCCAAATTGCTAACTCGGGTGGCGTCCCTTTCGCAGAGGGACGCTTGAAGGAAGCATATAGCCTTAGCGTTTGTTTCCAAAAGCTTGAATTCGTCAGGACCCCACTCGTCCTCTTTGTCTTTCTTGTCATCAGGGATGGTAAGGTCACCCTTCATGATCACTCTCCAACATTGATAATTCTGACTTCTGCAAAAGTTCTCGAAGCGGATCTTCCAGCGGTTGAAGTTGCCGTCCGTCAGACGAGGAGGCTTTACAAAAGAGATTCCAATAGGTTCCATGTCCATCTTGTACCTGCAACTCCACAAAAATCTAGAGCGCCTGCTCTGATACCAATTGTTGGATCGTAAGTCAGTTAATGAGGGCGTCCTTAACTGGGTTAAGGGCGTCCTTTAGTGCAGCGGAAAATAGACTTAACAGAATACAAGATAAGTGGACACGAGTATTTATAGAGGAACCCCACTAAGACCAACTAGTCTTATGGGTAAACCTCTACCTCCGTTGGAGGATTTTCAATAGCCGTCCCTTATCTTATTAAGAGCGAGTCCTTACAACTTAGGCGAGTCGTTACACTTCTCTGAGCTAAGCGTCCGTCCTTAGCCTCACTAGTAACACTCCTTTCAACCTAACAAGTAACCTAACACTCTTAGCTATAAGGAAGCTATCACTCACGTCTCTCACGGTTCGTTGTGAGAGACAAACTACAACTCTAATTGATTTGTGGTTTGTTTTGGATTTGATGTGGTTGGACTTTCTTTCTCTTGCTTCAAGCTCACTTGATCTTCTCGATCTTCGTTCGTGTTCTTGAATGCTTCGGGAGAGCTTGAGAGAAAGTCTTCAAAGTCCACTCTTGCACCCACATGCCGCTATGCATACTCCTTGGAGAGTATTTATAGCGGAAGTGATTCTTGTCCTCTAGCGTCCTCTGAGACTTGGCAGGATCCTCGATCTTTGATCAACGGTGCGATGAGCGTCTTGAGGAAGTCAACTCTGTTGACGCTTGGGAAGCCTCCGCGTGGGTAGGGGACCATCGCTGGGAAAGCGACGTCTTTGGCATTGTCTACACGTGCCCAGACAAAGGAAGCTTCCTTCTGAGGACTAAGGCCGGACGATGATGTAATCATGTTGGGGCGGCCTTGATTTGAATTTGAACTTCGTCCGTATTTTGGCGCGCGTCCCTTCTTGATGAGGACTCCGTCCTATCTTGCGCAGGGACTCCGCCAATTACGTTTAGCTTTGGAAGTTCTGGTAACATGCGTCCCTACAGCATAGGGACTGCTGTTCACTTGTTGTCCTTTTCGCTCATGTGCGTCCACTGGACTTACCTGAGATCAAAACTTGGACAACTTATCAAATACATTTGAGTTTGTCATTATCAAAACAAGGGACGATTATTATTGGTTTAGATATTAACGACTGACGTCCTTAATATCGTCCCAACACTATCTTTGCCCGACATGAGTTAAGCAAGCCTATGAAGGAAGAAGTTATGTTGCTCCACGAGATGCTATTCCAAACCGACAAGCCCTTGAACCTCACATGGGAGTGGGTCAAGATGGTGCGAGACTTCCAAAGCACCTCTTAGATCTACTTCGGTGGGATGATAGCTCGCTTAGCTAGTCGTCTCGAGGTCGATCTTTCCAAGTACACACCAGCACCGAATGGAGTGGAGTACATGAATCTCAAGTACTTCAAGAAGGCCAACATCATCAAAGAAAAGGTCCGCATCACCTCTCTAGCGCCTCATTCAAACTTTGACAAGGTGGCTATTCCTTTAGGGCCCAAACTCTATGACCTTTCAAGCTACTACAATTGGTTTCAAGTATGGGCCGGGAAGGAGAATTCATTTGGTGAACCGGAAGGGACAAGGGAGTGTCGACGACGAGCCCAAAACATTCGTTTTTCCACTCCCCGATCCTCTCCGGAATCCGACGAAGAGCCAAACAACTTTGAGTTCGCAAGAAGAGAGGCCATGGATGTTGACACGCCTCCGGAAGAAGAAGAAGGTTTTCAAGGTTTGCTAGCCGACTTCCAATCAAGAAACCATGCTCCCACTCTACTGGACCGAGATGTAGGGACCTCAGGCCCGACTTCCAACAACGTCGGTCCGATGCCTTTCCCCACGAGTCGGTCCCGAGCCGATTTGAGCAAGGTGAAGGGAGCGGAGCTAGGCAAGAGCAACCTCACTTTGGTGGATACGAAGGCTACGCCCAATGGTATGGCCCCGGAATGGTCTTCCCCGAGCCTCAACAACCGGTGGACATGACGTTCCTAGCCAACCAAATGGCTCACCTTCAACTCCAACAATCAAGCATGCTTCAAGAGGCCCACCAACTAAACCTTCAACAACAACAACAACTTTTCCAACAACAAGAATTCTTCCAAGCTCAACAAATGGAGATGAACCAGAACCTCGGCTACACTAGGCGCGAGGTGGAGGAATTAAGGACGGTGGAAGATGATAGGTGGCGCGTCCAAGAGAGTTTCAACAATTGGATGAGCGGGAATTATCCTTCCCGAGAGGATCCATGGGCCCGCCCGACACCTCAACTCCAACCACCAACCCAAGATCTCTACCAAGCACAAGTGTATGAGAGGGAGAGGCAAGCAAGGCTCCAACGAGGATATCGTCGGGAGCACCCTTTTGACTAAATCTAGACATGCCAATCAAGAATAAGAAATTGTGAGCTTTCCAAACTCTTCTCTTGCTTTTGAGTTTTGATTTCTTTGTTTTGATGAGGACATCAAAATTCTAAGTATGGGGTGGGGGTTAGTTGCTCATAGTTTCATGTGTTAGTTTCATGTGATTTGTTTCCTAGTTTGTTTTGGGATGTTTACCTTTGGATTGTGGTATGGTTTGATTGATGAAAGACTTGAATGATTGAGTTTGATTTGGTTTGAATGGATGAGTTTGTTTTATTTTGAGAAAAATTTTGCAAAAATCCATAAAAATGTGAAAAATTTCGGTTGAAAAGAACACAAAGATTTTGTTTTTGGACTAGGAATTCCCATCTTAGATGTCCAAATGAAAGCTACTGATGATGTGAGCATGTAAATTCTTTTGCATATTTTTGGATAGTTTAGCCTCTAAATGATGTTGCTTTTGATGTGATCATGATATCTTGCTTGTTTTTATTGAGCACATGAGTTCTAGGATGAGTTCTTATGCAACTATGTATGAGTGGCCCTTGTGAGATTGATTTTTGGTCATTTTTAAGGATGCTTGTTCACATTTGCATATCCCTCATGTTTCTTGTGTGATTAGCTCATGCATGCTTAGTAAAACTTGCTATTGCGGTGTTTATCTATTTTCCAAGACCGTCATGAGATTTGTTCTAGCATTGTCACATTGATTTGAACTTTATGTTTTTAGTCACAAAAATGATCCATATCCTACCTTGAAGTGAATCCTTTGTTTGTAGCCCCGTTTTAGCCTAAGCCTTTGCTTGAAACTCCTCAAAAAAATGATTCCTAGCCTTATATGACTTGACTCTTATGGGATTGGACTTTAGAGAGAGGTTTGAAGTGTATTTGAAGAGTTGAGATTCTCTTGGGTTTGAGGGCAAAGAATGGAGTTATAAATCATGTGGGTAGTGCATCTTTGTTATACAAAAGTGTGAAGAAAAAGAAAGAAAAAGTTGGAAAAAAAAGAAGTGGATTGAAAGTAATGAGCTTAAGTGAGAAAAGGGTCCCGACCGAGTTCAAGAGCACATCGGGCACGACATGTGTCCAAAGTCGATCTTAAGTGGAAAAGTGTGAAAAAATCCAACAAAAAGTCTAAGTGCAAAGATGAAGTGGAATGTTGAGTGAAAGTTTGGGTTGAGAAGAGAAAATTCAAAGTCTTTTGGGTGAGAGTGAAAGTTAATTGTGGAATTATTGGTGAAGTTGGTGAGAGTTTAGGTAGTTCAATCCCCATTATAAGCACCACAAGACCAAAATGATTCCCACCTTGAGAAATACCAAAACCCCATTACTATCCGGCCGAACGGAACCTCTTTGAGGACCTCCATTGAGCCAAGCTCATATTCTTTGTGTGCATTATAATAGGCATCTCTAGGTGGAGGAATTGGTGATATTAGCTTCAATTGAAAGTCTTTACTTGCACGATTTTTTGAGCTTGAGTGTTCATTGCTATACCTAAACACATGATGAGTGATACACATTTTCATATCCCTAAAGTGAGGCTTGGTTGCATTTGACTTAATTCTTTGAACACTTGATCATGTGTGATGATGTAATCTTGCCTGAATATCTATCACTTGTACTTGATTAAGTTTTTCATAAGAGGCTTTACTTGAAGATTATGTTTCGGTCTTGCTTACATTGTTATTGCTTCAAGATAAGTAAGTTTAAGTATGGGGTATTCTGATGTTCTCATTTTGGTGGCGTTTTAGTGGTTAAATCCCCTTGTAAATATGTGTCTTTTGTTCCTTTTGTTGGATCATTAGTACTGAGGGACGTCCTTTACTTTGGTAAAGGCGTCCTTAGGTCAGGCGTCCCTATGAGGAGTAGGGCGTCCTTAGGTAATGCAGCGGAATAAAATATTAAACAAGTAAAAGAGAACGCAGTGAATTATAGAGGAACCACTCAAGACCAAGTAGTCCTTGAGTGTAAACCTCTACCTCCTTGGAGGATTTTTGAATAGCTTTTCCTTTATATTGAACGTCCTTACAGTTGTACTGGCGAGTCTTTACAGTTCTCTGGCACTTAGCTTTTCTTCCTAAGTCCACTAGTAATGGACTCCTCTAAGCCTACAACTTAAGCGAGTTCAATCTTATAAAGGACTCTATCCCTACGTCCTACAGTACTTCGTAGGACTCTCTCTTTCTTTTTGGGTTTTTCTGAGTACAAACAGTTTTGTGTTTTGGGTTACAATTCTCACTCGATCTATCACAAGTCTAGAACAGTTCTTGAGAGTTCTTGAGCTTGTTCTTCGTGTTCTTGAGTGAGTCGCTTTCCTCTGATTCTCTCTGAATATTCTCTGAAAGCGTTAGCGTCACAATAATGGCCTTGGGCTATTTATAGGACTTGGGGAAGGGCGTCATTCCTCTTCTGACGATCATGCCCTTCATGGACGTGGCTACAGGATCTTCCTCCACGTAGTATGGCGGTGATGAGGAAGCTTCCTATATCCAGCTGTGTGTGATGAACTCAGCTACAGGATCGGCCGCCACGTAGTGTTGGACTCTGCTACAGGATCGTCCGCCACGTAGTGTTGGACTCTGCTGCAGGATCGGTCTCCACGTGTCCTTGGATGATCAAATGTTGTCGAGTGATGTCATCCTGTCGGCTAGTGAGTAAGGACGCTCTTCTTGCGTTCCTACTTGCTTGGGACTCCGTCCTTGCTCAAGTAGTCTCTAGCTTGTCCTTACTTCCTGTTAGCTAACATCCCTAAGCCTAGGGAACGCTCATACACTTGTTGTCCTTTGTCATTTGGCGTTCCTGAACACTTGGACAAATTTTTTAGAATCAAAGTAAGTTTGTCATATCAAAACTAAGGGACGGTTGTGTGGGCACACTACCAAGTACGCAAGCGTCCTTGATAGCGTCCCAACAATTTCCCCCTTTTTGATGATGACAAACTCTTTAACAAAATAGTTTTGGCATTGGAACTTAGCATGCATGAAAACTTAGAAGCGTTCTCTAACACTTAGAGAAATTTCATTAAGCACAAGTTTTCATTCTTTGATTCTCTAACATTTGGATTTTAAGGAGAGAGTCGCGTCCTAGAAAATTTTCTAAGCGTCCTCTTTTATTCTAGCATGGCGTTCCTTAGACCTTTCACTTAATAGTTCCCCCTTAACAATTGCTTATTCTAGATAACTATTTCATAGCGCATCTCTGCAAAAGTACACTTCCCCCTTTTGGCATCATCGAAAAGGATAACAAGTGATAAGGACGTAAGCACAAACACACAACTATAAGTAGTGGAACGCTTAAACAAAGACATGCAAGCAAACAATTGAATTGCCATTCAAACAAAATTAGAGTACGGTTATTACAAACCAAAGCAAAGTGTTTAAAAATAAAAGAAGCACAGGCAAAGTAATGAGGGATAAAGGGGTTGAGGACGGCGATCACTGAGGACAACTTTGATCTTGGTAAAATTTGAGAAGCTTCTCATGAAGTTCTGCCGACTAGGTGAAGGTTGTGGGCAAGTCCCTTAGAGACGAGAGAATCAGACACTGATTTTCAAGATAGCTGCCATGAGTTCTACAGGAGGATGCTGTTCAGGATTAGCTGGGGCAGGAATAGGCGTTGGACCAGAGCTGGAAGCGGGGGCGTCCACATGAGGTACAGAGGGAGGAGGGGACGACGCCATCAGCATCTGATCAAGAGCTGCAAAGTTAACTGCGGGCTCTTCCTCGTTAACGGACTCTAGAGGCATAGAGGCAAGGCGTTTCTGTTCAGCTTCAGCGGCGAGGCGTTCTTGCTCAGCTTTCTTCTTTGCTTCCTCAGCTTTAGCCTCTAACTGCTTCTTGATTGAGGGCAGTTCCTCATTATGCCTTATTTCAACAAGTCCCTTCTTTATATTCCAATTCAACCCTAGCAGTTCTGTGGGAGCACTGTCATCATAGGCGTTCTGGGACTTAAGGATCAGCTTGACCAGACCTGGGTACGGCAAAGCATGTCGCTTCCTTCCACACTTAGCCATATGTTGCATAGCAATTCTGGCAAGGTTGATGGGGCGGCGGTCTAGAAAAGCATCTATCAATATGATATCATGTGTTTGAACGACAAAACGCTTTTCTTGCCTAGGAAGGACGGTGCGGCAAATGAAGTAATGTGCAATGGCACCAACTTGCTCAAGACATGAGCTACCCTGTCCGTCCCATATGGTCTCTTTCCTTGAAAGACTCTTTCAATCATAGCAACTTCTTCATCGTCCGTCATTTCAAAACCATTCTCTGGAAGAGAACTTAGTGCGTTGGACGGAGGCTTTTGAGTGCTGAGTCCCAAGAAGGCACGGACTTCGCGTTCATTGACAAAGGCTTTCTCATCCTCTATCTTGAAGTGTAAAGAGCTGTCCTTGGACTTTTAGTGCAGGCTTTTGTAGAACGCACGGACTTGTTCTTTATCGACCTCTGTAGGGGCAGGTCCGATGTTCAACCAGCCTTGAAACCTTAGAAGCTCAAGAAACTCCAGAACTTCTTTTTCTTTGGTGAAGGAGGAAAGCCATTGCTCTGAGTAGACCAAGGGGCCTAAGACATTTACAAGAGCGCCATCGTCCTTGCGCTTTTTCTTGCCTTTTGGGGACTCGGAGTCCTCATCATCAGAACTTTCATCAGCATCGTCGTTCTCCGATTCATTTTCAGCGGCGTCCTGGCCAACAGCGTCCTCAGAGCCTTGTACATTTTCTTGATTACCACCAGCAGTGGCCTGTTCTGTTTCTGAAGGCGCTTTGCCTTGGGACGTCTCCTCAGCGTCCTGAGCCTCTGTTTGAGTTTCAGCGGTAGGCTCAGCGTCCGCAGGGACTTGGTGGGATTCTGTTTGGATTGAGGGGGAGGGGTTTTCTTGTGGAGCTGGGAGGGGATTGAGGATGGGGAGGGATTGGTCATAGGGTGGGACTTCGTTGGCATCACGCTCAAGCTCATCGTCCAGACTGAGCTCAGCGTCCTTTTGAGCGACCTGGTGCTCACCAACGTCCTCAGCTACTTCAACAATTTCGGCCTCTTTTGCCGCAGGGGCATTCTCAACACCATCTGCCTCGTCGTTAGAGTCCCCTGTGATATCAACGAATGGGGAGGACTCACCGGCAGGAGTTCCTTGGTTACTCTTCTCTGAAGAGCTTGATGAGGAGGAACTGGAAGAGGGGACGGGTTCTGGCACTGCCACTTCCTTGACAAGCAGCACATTAGGCTGTTCACCCGTTTTGCGGCGGCGAAAGGTGTGTTCAAACATAGAACGCTGCTCAACGTCCTCCGGGCCACTTTCTGATGAAGGACGGCGGGACCTGGGAGTCTCGGGGTCCTTTGGTGGGGAAATGTGGGCAGGGGCGGAGGGGAAGTTGGCAAGATTAAGAGGTGATGAATGAGGATTGGGTTGGAAGGGAATAACTGCGTTTGTTTTTGAAGGTTTGGGGGACGCAGGAGGAGTTGGGAGTTGAACAATTTTGAGAGCTTGTTGTGGAGGAGGAGTGGATTGCTTGGAGAGCTTGGAAGGGCCTTTTGTGGAGCTTGGCCTCTTCGTTGTGGAGGGGACGCTAGAGGACTTGGCCTTTTTGAGGGGCCTTGGGTCGTGAACCTTTTTGGAGCGTCACTCCTTAAGATGAGGTGGAAAATTGTCCACAATCTCTGTGGTTTTGGAGGAGGTGGGTTTGGTTGATTTTGAGAGAGGGGACGAGGGAGCTAGACGCTTTAAAAGCTTCTTTGTAGTGATGGTGGGAACTTGAGGAGGTGGGGGAGAGGGACTAGGCAACCGGTTTTGAAGCATTTGATAGGCAGGGGAATCCTTGGGGTACATGGGGAAGTCGGGTAGGACGGCATTGTGCAAGTCGGGAATGAGATCAAGTAAGGGAGCAAGATTCTCACCACCAAATTGCGAGAAGAATAGCATGTCCTCCATCCTCCTGGGTAAGTCCTTGTAATTTGTCTTGTGGAGGCCATGACTGACAAACCTCTCCAAGAACTTCTCATAGTTCCGGGTCTTTTCTGCGTCCTGCTTGACGTCCTCTCGATCCATACGTTCTCTAATAAGCATGTAGAGGGTATTGGGCTTCCTATTGATGAAGTCCACTAGAGATTCGTTGAGAACGATTTGTTTTGGCTTCTCTATATGGTGGGACTTCACCAGCTTTCGCCTCTTACCGCCGGCAGAAGATCCGGCCACGTTCCCTAAGTCTTTGGGACATTTTCTGGTTGCTTTTAGAGAGAGAAAGTCGTCAGAATGCTAGAGAGAGGGAAGAGCAAATTTGAGAGTAGGGAAGTTGTTGAGGGCAATAAATGAATGAGAGCGACTTTTGCATCCTTATATAGAGGAAGCGGTGGCACAAACTCTAATTAACACTGATTTTCTGTGTGACACGTGGCATAACTTCCCCCTTAAGCTTTGAGCAAATACAACGGTCACTGTTCAAACTTTCAAATGTTCAAAATTTTGACTCTTCAACTTCTTCTCAAAACTGAACTGGCGTCCTCCCTTACAAACCACTGTCGTCCTCTCAAACTTAGCAAAAATTTACCTCTTCAAGCAAATCAATAACCTTGACAACCGTCCCTGTGATCACCTTGCCAACCATTTGAGAACAAAGCAAGTACGTCTCGTAAAAGAAAATATGAAGCTCATAGGACGCTTTTGCAAAGTTCTCGGCTAGGGTAAGCATAGAGTTCCCATCATTTCGGCTTATATTGAGGGTTGGGTGATCAGGGATACTCTTTTCAAGACAAATAGAGAAAATTTGAATGGCGTTCCAAAGTAGCAAGCAAATGAAGTTTTAGACTAGCGTCCTTGCAAATATGAATTCAATGCATAACAGTCCTTAAACACTTAGAATCTACTAAACATAGCCAATCATCGAGGGAATAGTAGAACGGGACTTGCTACTTAAAAGTTATCATCCCCAAGAGCAACCTTAGATGCTCATAGGGACGTCTCTCAAGCGCCTTAGTGAAAATATCAGCTATTTGGTCTTCAATCCTTACATGCTCCATACTAATAAGTCCTAGTTCAACATTATCACGCAGAAAATGATATCTTATATGAATATGCTTTGTGCATGAATGAAAAACAGGATTCTTAGAAATTTCAATAGCACTTGTATTATCACAGCGAATGGGAATAGTTTCAAGATTGATACCGTAGTCCTCAAGTTGATATTTGATCCAGATGACTTGTGAACAGCACGAGGCAGCAGCAAGGTACTCAGCTTCCGCAGTTGAAAGTGCCACAGAGTTCTGTTTCTTAGATCCCCAAGAGACTAGGCATGAACCAAGGAACTGTGCCATTCCTGAAATGCTTTTTCTATCAATCACATGACCAGCATAATCAGCGTCCGAGTAGCCAACAAGCTTGAAGGACGTCTTCCTAGGGTACCAAAGACAAAGATCATCGCGTCCTTTGAGGTAGCGAAAGATCCTCTTGACCTCTTGCATATGGGACTCCTTTGGATTCGCCTGGATGCGTGCACACAAGCAAACGGCAAACATGATATCGGGACGGCTTGCGGTCAAATAGAGCAAAGAACCAATCATTCCTCTGTACAGCTTTTGATCAACGTCCTTTCCTTGTTCATCTGCGTAGAGACGCGAATTTGGAGAACAAGGGGTTGCAACAGACTTGGACGTGTTCATCCCGTACTTCTCAAGCATTTCACGGACATATTTTTGTTGGTGAATACGCGTCCCTTCCTTGATTTGGTTGATTTGAAGTCCCAAGAAGAAATTGAGTTCTCCAATGAGGGACATCTCAAACTCGCTCCTCATTAAGGACTTGAACTCATCTACAAGTTTCATGTTAGTACTACCAAAGACTATATCATCAACATAGACTTGGGCAATCAAAATGTCCTTGTGAACTTTCTTAATGAACAAAGTTTTATCAATTGAACCTCTTGTGTACCCATGAGACAAAAAAAAGGACGCAAACCTATCGTACCATGCACGAGGGGCTTGCTTGAGTCCATAGAGTGCTTTGTCCAAGTAGTACACATGATCTGGGTGAGAGGCGTCCTCGAAGCCAGGGGGCTGAGCAACATACACTTCCTCCTTGAGTTTTCCATTGAGAAAGGCAGTCTTGACGTCCATCTGAAATAACTTGAATCTCTTGTGCGCGGCAAAGGCGATAAGGAGACGGACGGCTTCAATTCTAACAACAGGGACAAAGGTCTCATCATAGTCTATGCCTTCCTCTTGCTTGAATCCTTGAGCCACCAATCTTGCCTTGTTCCTTGACACACAACCACTTTCATCAAGCTTATTTCTAAACACCCAGCGCGTCCCAATGATGTTTTTGCCTTTGGGATGAGGGATAAGGGTCCAAACTTTGTTCCTTTTAAACTGATTGAGTTCTTCTTGCATTGCTTGAATCCAGTCAGCGTCCTGAAGTGCTTCCTTGATATTCTTTGGTTCCACCATAGAGACAAAGGCATTGAACGCACAGAAAGCTAAGTTTGCACTTTAGGACTTGCTTGCAGCTGACCTTGTTTGAAATCCTTGAGAAGGATCTGAGACAATTTGAGAAGTTGGGTGGTCCCTAGAGAAGCGGGACTCCCTTTGGAATAATTGAACAAATCTTGGATCAATATCTCCATCAGAATCATCACTATCATCTTGAGCATCGTCCTCAGTGTGTTCCCCCTCATAGAGAGCGTCCACACCTTGTCGTTGCTCGCCTTGTTGACTTGATTCAGCCACATCTTGTTGAACTGGGGATTCACTACGAGAGGGAACTCCCTGAGCAACACTAGGAGCGTCCACTGAGACTTCTTCAGGATTTGGCGTAGCGTCCTTAGGAACATAGTATTTTCCAGAGGACCAATCTTCAACTTCGTCTTCAGAGTCGTCATGTTGTTGTGACGAAGAGCGTTCTTTATTACTTGATTTTTCTTTGTGAGAAGAACTTTCTTTGAACACAACATGAATACTCTCCTCAAGCTTTAGAGTCCTTTTGTTGAAAACTCTATATGCTTTGCTGGTGAGAGAGTACCCAAGGAATATGGCTTCATCACTCCTTGCATCAAACTTTCCAAGTCTTTCTTTGTCGTTGTTGTGGACGAAGCATTTGCACCCAAAAACTCTGAGATAGTCAATGCGAGGCTTCCTTCCATTCAGCAACTCGTAGGACGTTTCTTCAGCAGAGGACGGATCATGGCACGATTGGGAATGTAGCAAGCTGTAGCAATAGCTTCCGCCCAGAAGTACTTGGGGACACTATTTGCCAAGAGCATAGTTCTTGCCATGTCCTGCAACGTCCTATTCTTTCTTTCCACAACCCCATTTTGTTGAGTAGTCCTTGGAGCTGAGAAGTTGTGTGAGACACCATGTTGATCACAGTAGGCCAGGAACTCTGAGTTTTGGAACTCCGTCCCATGGTCTGATCGTATGGCTTTGAGAGGCGTCTCAAGGGCAACTTCCACTTGTTTGATGAAGACTTTGAATGCATTGAAACAATCTGCTTTTGACACTAAGAAAAGAACCCAAGTGAATCGAGAAAAATCATCTACGAGAACGTAAATGTACCTCTTTCCACCATAGCTCAGCGTCTTCATTGGTCCACAAAGATCCATATGGAGAAGTTCCAAAGGCTTCTTCGTACTGACTTCGTTCTTGGACTTGAAGGACGCTCTTGTTTGCTTCCCTTTGATACAGGCTTCGCACTGTTCAACTTTCTCAGGATCAATTCGGGGAAGTCCTTTCACAAGATTTATTTGGTGTAGCTTAAGGATTGTGCTGAGTCCAGCATGGCCAAGACGGCGATGCCAGAGGTCAGCGTCCTCCTTTGAAACAGATAGGCATAATTCAGGTTTAGGCTTGAACTCCTGGTTGAAGATGTAGACATTGTTTTGGCGTACTCCTTTGAGAACAACTTTGTTGGACTTCTTGTTGATGACAAGGCATTCCTTTGAGTCAAATATGACTAGATTTTCACCTTGATCACACATTTGAGAGACGCTAAGAAGATTGAAGCCAAGTCCTTCAACAAGACTGACATTTGTTGCCTTGATGGATGGATTGAGAATAGCAGTTCCCGTCCCTTTGATCTTTCCCTTGCCCTTGTTGCCAAACGAGACAGTTCCTCCCGTGGCACTACTTTGGATAGAAGTGAGATGGATCTGGCTTCCTGTCATATGATTTGAGGCGCCACTATCAATGATCCATGGGCGTCCCCTCACTTCCACCTGCCATAACAAAGTTAGTGTTTGGCGACCCAGGCAAGGTGTTCCTTACCTAGTTCGTTACAGTAATAGAACTCTGGTTCTGGCATGTAGTCATTGATATTAACATCATTTGAAATAGCATGTTTTCGGAAAGAACTTTTAGAACGTCTAGGACGCCTAGTGTTAGCCTTAGGGACGGACTCAGCATTTTCATTGTTAGTCCTATCAGCTTTTCCACTTTCAATGTCTTCCTTCAGTTTTAAGCATTCATATTTGAAGTGGTCTCCCTGTCCATTGTACCAACACGTCCTATAGTAAGTACCAAGGTAGTACTTCTTATTGGGACGTTGGATTTTGTTCTCTTTCATCCTTTGAGGATTACAAACTTTAGAACCTTCCCCCTTAGCAATTTTCTTGTAAATTCTATGACTTGTGGAGTTAGTGTAGTAGTCCTCTTGACCCTTCTCTTCACTCTCTAGGACTCTAATCCGCTCAAGAAGGTTCTTAGTCTTCTCCCCTTCTAACTCAAGTTCTGAAGTTTTACTTGCCTCAAAGTCGCTAGGGAGAGAGTTCCTAGTGTCAGACTCATAACCTAGTCCCCTTTTAGCTGGGACAAACACTATTGGTTTGACTTCTTCTATCATGGGACTCTTTCCTAAGACTTTAACTTCTTCCCTAAGCTTGGCGTTCTCGAGTTTGAGACAGATTACTTCAGTTTTTAGAGACTTTGTTTCTTCTCCTGAGGACTCTAGTTGCAAAGACACTGTAGCACAGTTCTCACATTCAACTATAATATTTTCAGTTTCAAATTCAAGTTCATCCATCCTTTGTTTCATTGCAAGACTTTCTTCCATGATTTTACCAATGAGTTTGATAAGTTTTGATTTTGAACATCTTTCTAAGGAATTCATCATAGATTCATGAGTTACCTCTGGTTCATTTTCGGAGGCGTTCTCTTCAACAACTGATGCGTCCTCCATAGCCATGTACGCCACCTGTTCATCAGGTTCTCAGGCGTCCTCAACAGCCACGTACGCCACCTGTTCATCAGGTTCTTCATCATCAGAACTAACATTATCCCATGCAGTTGAACACGCTCCAAGCAGAGCTTTTATCTTCATATCCTTTGATGACATTCCCGTAGTACACTTCTTGGCAAAATGTCCTTTCTTGTTACAAGTGAGTTCCTTTATTTCAGCCTCTGTGTACTTGGGACTTTCCTTCTTGAAAGGCATCTTGTGTTTGTTGAAGTGTTTGCTCCTTTTACCCCAGACACGAAGGGCCTTGTGTAAAAGAGCAAGATCTTCCTCTTCTTCAAGCTCTTCCTTCGACTTGCTTTCTTTCTCCTTTAATGCTTGGATGCGCATCTTCTCACGGTTCTCATTCTTATTGGCTTCCACCATCAAAGCAATTTCTCTTTGGCGACGCAGGTACTCAGTGTACTTTGGTGTTGATGTTGTCAAAGCGAGATCTGTTGGAGGGTTCCGTCCTAGCTCAGCCATATCGGAGTTCCTCCTTGCTTCGTACTGCCTCAACTTTCCGTAGATCTCTTCCATGTCTAGACTCTTGTTGTTTGAATTTTCCTTGAACATAGTTCTATCGAAGTTCCAGACTCCAGGAAGTCCATCAATGACCACTTGGACTCTGTTCCTCATTGAAACTTCCGCTTCTAGAATACCCAAGTTCTTCATCTTGGTGACAAGAGCTTCAAAACGGTATGAGTAGTCCTTAACCGCTTCATTGGGCAGCATTCTGAAAGCATAGAACTCTCTCTTGATTTCGAGTTGAACGTCCTCCTTCATCTCAGCAGTTCCTACGTGGTACTTCTCAAGAGCTTCCCACTGTTTTTTAGCAGTTGCCAAATTGCTAACTCTGGTGGCGTCCCTCTCGCAAAGGGACGCTTGAAGGAAGCATATTGCCTTAGCATTTGTTTCCATCAGCTTGAATTCATCGGGACCCCACTCGTCCTCCTTGTCAGCTTTGCCAACAGGGACTTTGAGGTCACCCTTCATGATTACTTTCCAGCATTGATAGTTCTGACTTCTACAGAAGTTTTCAAATCTGATCTTCCAGCGGTTGAAGTTGCCGTCCGTCAGGCGCGGAGGCTCCACAAAAGAGATTCCAATAGGTTCCATGTCCATCTTTTACCTGCAACTCAACAAAATCTAGAGCGCCTGCTTTGATACCAATTGTTGGATCGTTAAACTGAGGGACGTCCTTTACTTTGGTAAAGGCGTCCTTTGGTCAGGCGTCCCTACGAGGAGTAGGGGCGTCCTTAGGTAATGCAGCGGAATAAAATACTAAACAAGTAAAAGAGAACGTAGTGAATTATAGAGGAACCACTCAAGACCAAGTAGTCCTTGAGTGTAAACCTCTACCTCCTTGGAGGATTTTTGAATAGCTTTTCCTTTTTATTGAATGTCCTTACAGTTGTACTGGCGAGTCTTTACAGTTCTCTGGCACTTAGCTTTTCTTCCTAAGTCCACTAGTAAAGGACTCCTCTAAGCCTACAACTTAAGCGAGTTCAATCTTATAAAGGACTCTATCCCTACGTCCTACAGTACTTCGTAGGACTCTCTCTTTCTTTTTGGGTTTTTCTGAGTACAAACAGTTTTGTGTTTTGGGTTACAATTCTCACTCGATCTATCACAAGTCTAGAACAGTTCTTGAGAGTTCTTGAGCTTGATCTTCGTGTTCTTGAGTGAGTCGCTTTCCTCTGATTCTCTCTGAAAGCGTTAGCGTCACAATAAATGCCTTGGGCTATTTATAGGACTTGGGGAAGGGCGTCATTCCTCTTCTGACGATCATGCCCTTCATGGACGTGGCTACGGGATCTTCCTCCACGTAGTATGGCGGTGATGAGGAAGCTTCCTGTATCCAGCTGTGTGTGATGAACTCCGCTACAGGATCGGCCGCCACGTAGTGTTGGACTCTGCTACAAGATCGTCCGCCACGTAGTGTTGGACTCTGCTACAGGATCGATCTCCACGTGTCCTTGGATGATCAAATGTTGTCGAGTGATGTCATCTTGTCGGCTAGTGAGTAAGGACACTCTTCTTGCGTTCCTACTTGCTTGGGACTCCGTCCTTGCTCAAGTAGTCTCTAGCTTGTCCTTACTTCCTGTTAGCTAGCGTCCCTAATCCTAGACGCTCACACACTTGTTGTCCTTTGTCATTTGGCATTCCTGAACACTTGGACAAATTTATCAGAATCAAAGTGAGTTTGTCATATCAAAACTAAGGGACGGTTGTGTGGGCACACTACCAAGTACGCAAGCGTCCTTGATAGCGTCCCAACACCTTTTCTCTTGAGTTTTGTTCCTTATAGCCTAGATTCCAATTTTCTATGAGATTCGGAGGCTATGCGAGTTTGTTGCATTTTGTAGGTAATTTGGCGTGTTTTGAGGAGGTTTTGAAAGGAGACTCAAAGGAGGAGCAAGGCACGAGCACAAAGGAGCGGAAGAGCCGAGCGATCAATGGAGAGGAGCTCAAGAAAAGCCAAGAAGAAGAGTGGTTCGAGGCCAGGACCGAGTTGCCCAGCAACTCGGGACCGAGATCGACTCCAGGACATCGGACCGAGGTGCCAGCACATCGGGCCCGAGGTACACATAAGTTGGTCCGAGTCGGCGGAATTGTGGATTGGGCACCAAGGCAACAAATGTGATCTACCAATTTTGCCCCTCTTCTATTTTGGGTATTCTTGGCCCCTAATTAAAAGGAGGAGAAGATTAGACAACAATTATCCATCATTACACACATCTAATCACTCTCAAAGGCTCAAGGAAGACTTGGAGAGCAAGGAGGAGGAAAGAAGAGAAGAAGGAGAGGAAAATCGGTGGAGAAGGAGTAGATCTAGGGAAGAATTTGTGAGTTTGTTCTTGTTTTGATTTGCAATTTGTGGATTTGGATTTGGATCTTGTGATTTCCCTTTAATTTGAATGAAATTTGGCTTTGCTTTGATTTGGATGATTGAGACTTGTTTGCTTTGTGAATTGATTGCTTGTTACTCTAGCCTTATGGAATAGATTCCATTGGTCTTGGGCTATGGGGGAAACCTCTAGCTAGGTTTGGGTTTGAACCCCCAATTCCATAGCCTTAAGTGCTTGATCTAGGAACCCACTCTACATAGAGCTACAATCTCTTGTGGAAGCAAGGGATCAACGGCTTGTGATTGGCAAGAGTGAACGGAAGCGATCGATTGCCTATCACTTGACCTTGCATCGAAAGGGAGGTAAAATCCCCTAGGGTCGATGTGTAGAAGTGGCGGGACCGAGGCGGACAACCTCGATCTCACGAGGATCAACACTTAGTGGCTGAATTGGGGTGGAATTACCCACATCTACTAGAGAATGAACCCAAAAACCCAAGACCTATCTCTCCTATTTTTGCCAAGTTCGACTTCCCCAGACCTCGGGCCCGACTTACAACTGTGTCGGTCCTGTGCAAATCTTCGTCGATCCATCTCGGGCCCGAAGTGACCATGTCGTTCCCGAGTGGTTTCCTTTGATTTTCCTTGTTTTAGCCTTTCTTTTCTCCTTTTTGTCTTTTTGATGCACTCAACGAACGAACTCCCGAGTGTTCGACACCCTACCTTGTGCGACAACTAGGTTCAGTTATAAATTGAATTTTGAGTCCCTCCGATCCGGACCGATCAACGTGGCTACAGGATCTTCCTCCACGTGGTATGGCTGTGATGAGGGAAGCTTCCTGTATTGATGTCTCTCGTTTTGGTGGTGTTTTAGTAGTTAATTTCCCTTGTAAATATGTGTCTTTTGTTCCTTTCTTTGTTAGTTTTGTCCCTTTTTAGCTTAGATTCCGATTTTCTATGAGATTCGGAGACTATGCGAATTTGTTGTGTTTTGTAGGTAAATTGGCGTGTTTTGAGGAAGTTTGGAAGGAGTTTCTAAGGTGGAACAAAGCTTGAGAGCAAAGGAGCGGAAGAGCAAAGCAAGGAATGAAGAGGAGCTCAAGGAAAACCAAGAAAAGAAGAGGATCGATGCCCAGAACGACGTGCCCAGCAAGTCGGGCCCGAGTTTGAACTACGGAGGCTCGGACCGAGGTTGAAGCATGTCGGGCCCAAGGTGTTCCGTGTCGGTCCATGTCGGCAAAGTGAAGATTGGGCTCCAAGGCACACAATTGTGATCTACCACTTTTCCCCTTCTTCTATTTTTGGAGATCCTTGGTCCCTAATTAAAAGGAGAATACACACATCTAATCACTCTCAAAGGCTCAAGGAAGACTTGGAGAGCAAGGAGGAGGAAGGAAGAGGAGAGGAAGAGAGGGAATTGGTGGAGATTGCTAGATCTAGGAGGAATTTGTGAGTTTGAACTTGTTTTGTTTAGCACTTAGTGGATTTGAGATTTGGATTTTGTGAATTCCTTTGATTTGAATGCAATTTGAGTTGGATTTGAGTTTGATGATTGAGATTTGTTTGCTTTGCCATTTAATTGCTTTTTACTCTTTCCACATGGAGTAGATTCCATAGTCTTGGGCTATGGGGGAAACCCCTAGCTAGGTTTGGGTATGAACCCCCAATTCCATAGCCTTGAGTGCTTGATCTATAAAACCTCTCTACATTGAGCTTCAATTCTCTTGTGAGAACAAGGGATCAAGGGTTTGTGATTGGTAAGAGTAAGCGAAAGCGATCTCGAGCCCGTCACTTGACCTTGCATCGAAGGGAAGGTGAAAACCCCCTAGGGTCGATGTGTAAAGTGGAGGGATCGAAGGCAAACAACCTCGATCTCATAAGGATCAACACTTATTGGCTGAATTGGGGTGGAATTACCCAAGTCTAGTTAGGGAAGGAACCCAAAAACACAAGACCGATCTACTATTTTGCCAAGACCGAGTTACCCAGACGTTGGGCCCGACTTCAAACAGTGTCGGTCCCGTGCAAACTCTCATCGATCCTTCTCGGACCGAGGTGACCAAAGTCGGTCCCGAGAAGTTCCCTTTGATTTTCCTTGTTTTTGCCTTTCTTTTCCCCTTTTAAGTCTTTTTGGTACACTCAACGCACAAACTCCCGTGTGTTCGACACCCTACCCTTGTACTACTACGGGGTTCGGTTATAAATTTGAATTTTGACCCTCCAATCCGGAACCCATCAGAATTTTGGCGCCGTTGCCGGGGAGTTCTACTTGTTTGACGTACCACTTTTGTTGAGTCTTTGATTTTGTAGTGATTTGGGTGAGGGATTAGCCCAAACCCCTTGTTTGTTTTGATTTGGTTTTGTTTGTGTCTTTGGTTATAGGTCTATGCGAGCTCGTTCCGCCCGAGGAACATTTGAGTTCAACTTTGTTAGTGACCTGGAAAACATCGTCAAAGAGGCTCGAAAGAAGAAGAGAATGTGGAACCAAGCACAATGTGATGAGGTTGCTAGGATGAGGGCCGACATGGCTCGGATGCAACTTGAGATGGAAAACCGGAATGCTGAGATAAGGAGAGAGCGTGAGGAAAGGATGAGATTGGAGGCTCAAATCAACACTCAACCCCGGAATGCACGCCAATACATGCATCCGGAGTTGATGGTGCCGGAGCCGGCCATAGTCTTACCGGAGGTTTCAAAGAATTTCGAGATCAAGACTCAATTCATATCACTTATCAAGAGGGACCAATTTGAGGGGAGACCGAATGAGTGCCCGATTGAGCATGTGACGAGGTTCAAAGATATGTGTGAGACTATCTCGACGGATGAGGAGACGCTAGAGTACGTGCTACTCAAAGCCTTCAAGTGGTCGTTAGGAGGCAAGGCGGCACATTGGCTAGAGAGCCAAGCTCCTCGATCCATTACAACATGGTGGACTCTCAATGAGGCATTCTTGATGAAGTTCTTCCCACCAACAAAAACAACGGAGCTTAGAAGGAAGATAGCAAGTTTCCAACAAGGAGCTCACGAGCCACTCTTTGAGGCTTGGGATCGGTTCAAGGAAATGTTAAGGCAATGTCCAACACATGGGCAACAACCTTATGTTCTCCAAGACATATTCTTCCAAGGAATCAACCCTGCCACCAAGGACAAGTTGAACCTTCACACCAATTGTGGGTTCATTGATTTGCCACCGGAGCAAGCATGGGAGTTGCTTGACAAACTCTCCGACTATGAAGCCATGTACGGAGTGAGTCAAGTCAACAAGGAGGCAAGAGTCCAAGAAGATGGTACGAGGAGGCTTGTTGAAGGGTTTCTTGAACAAATAAATTTGTATTCAAGACCCCGCTGAGTATAGCGAAGTCAGGATCGTCCACGGGAGTGAGAATAGTGCTAAGATTAATCGATAAACTACGAAAAGCAAAGGAAACACACACGAGCAGAGTCAGGATCGACCTGAGGATGGTCGATCTCGACCCTTAGAGGGTCGGTCCTGAGATAACACTCACACAAACGCACACGAAACTCTAGCAAAGGACTCGAGCACGACTTAGGGAGTCGCGATCAAGGCAAAAGACACGAATTTCAATCAATATAAAAGGCAAATCCTAGGGCTAGGGCTACCACAACAACAACCATACATGCTTTCAACAAGAATTCACAACTATCATGCAATCTAGATCATAGAAAACTTAACTTTCGCAAACAATTCAAGCCATTCAATCAACTTTCGCAAATCAAACAACTTTCTATCCATCGTTCAACCTAGGAATATCAACTTTCGCAAATAATCCTATGTTGGATCGTAAGTCGGTTAATGAGGGCGTCCTTAACTGGGTTAAGGGCGTCCTTTAGTGTAGCGGAAAGTAGACTTAACAGAATACAAGATAAGATAAGTGGACACAAGTATTTATAGAGGAACCCCACTAAGACCAACTAGTCTTGTGGGTAAACCTCTACCTCCGTTGGAGGATTTTCAATAGCCGTCCCTTATCTTATTGAGAGTGAGTCCTTACAACTTAGGCGAGTCGTTACACTTCTCTGAGCTAAGCGTCCGTCCTTAGCCTCACTAGTAACACTCCTTTCAACCTAACAAGTAACCTAACACTCTTAGCTATAAGGAAGCTATCACTCACGTCTCTCACGGTTCGTTGTGAGAGACAAACTACAACTCTAACTATTTTGTGGTTTGTTTTGGATTTGATGTGATTGGACTTTCTTTCTCTTGCTTCAAGCTCACTTGATCTTCTTGATCTTCGTTCGTGTTCTTGAATGCTTCGGGAGAGCTTGAGAGAAAGTCTTCGAAGTCCACACCGCTATGCATACCCTTGAGGGGGTATTTATAGCGGAAGTGGTTCTTATCCTCTAGCGTCCTCTGAGACTTGGTCGGACACTTGATCTTCCATCAACGGTGCGATGAGCATCTTGAGGAAGTCAACTCTGTTGACGCTTGGGAAGCCTCCGCGTGGATAGGGGACCATCGCTGGGAAAGCGACATCTTTGGAGTTGTCTACACGTGCCCAGACAAGGGAAGCTTCCTTCTGAGGACTACGGCCAAACGTGATGTAATCATGTTAGGGCGGCCTTGATTTGAATTTGAACTTCGTCCGTATTTTGGCGCGCGTCCCTTCCTGATAAAGACGCCGTCCTATCCGCGCAGGAACTTGGCCAATTACGTTCAGCTTTGGAAGTTCTGAAGAAGTGCGTCCCTACTGCTTAGGGACTGCTGTTCACTTGTTGTCCTTTTCGCTCATGTGCGTCCACTGGACCTACCTGAGATCAACACTTAGACAACTTGTTAAATACATTTGAGTTTGTCATTATCAAAACAAGGGACGATCATTATTGGTTTAGATATTAATGACTGGCATCCTTAATATCGTCCCAACATCCTATTAGATGTAATCAAGCAACTAAATTTTCACTTTCGCTATAGTCAATTACAAGACATGCCTCAACTTTCATCAAGGATTAAGCACAAGATAGGTTAGATATGATCCTTAAGCATTCAAGTTATGAATTCAAGTTTTAAACATGCATGATTGTGTTGGATTTTCACCCAACCCTAGAACTTAAGAAGACTACTCACACATAGCAAAGAGAAGCAAGGAAGAAGAAGAAGAAGACATCATCAAAACCAAACTAGAATTCAAATTAAACAAAAGATCAATCTTACAAAGCCTCAAACTTGTTCTCCAAGTCTTCTTCCTAGCTCCCATAGTCTTGATTGATTGATTATATTAAAAACTAAAGGTTCAACCTCCTTTGATAGAAGAAAAGGAGTCCTAATCTAACTAGGAAACACAAACAAACAACCTTCTTTAAATACAAATTAGGAAACTCCACAATAAATCCAGATAAAGGAGAGTCGGTGCATAGGATCGACCCAAATAGGGTCGATCTCGACCCCCCTCAGGGTCGATCCTGAAAGTGCAATTCCTTGGCCTTCAAGTTTGTTGATTTGGCTCGAGCTCGACCTGCCTTGGCTCTTCTCCTTAGCTTGTCCATTTGAGATCTTCCTCCTAGCTTGTCCATCCTCTCTTAGCATTGCTCCAAACTCTTCTTCAAGCTCCAAAACACCTACAAGACGACACAAATATGCGTAGTTTCCGAACTCTTCTTTTAAGTGCGTTCTCTCTTATTTTCTACTAGCGTCCTTTGGACTTGGCCGAATTCCCCCCTAAACCCATGCTTTCTATGATAACCTAAAGACAATCGCATCTCTGCAAAACTATACTTCCCCCTTTTGGCATCATCGAAAAGGAGAACAAGTTAAAAAGTATGCAAGTATTAAGTCATAACTAGAGAAAGGAACGCTTAGACAAACTGAATCACAAATGTAATGAACGCCATTCAAGAAAAATAGAGTACGATCATTACAGACAGTCAACAAAAGTTCCACAACGGGGACAGCGTCCCAATGTCTTAACAAAAACCAAAGAAAAGATAAATTGTTTCAGGGGTTTGAATAGGGAGGGAGATCATTTTCGGGGACACTTGCCAAGGGCCTTGAGGTGTTGCTCCTGAAGATGGTTGTTCTGTGCAAGGAGCTCGTTGTTGCGCTTAAGAAGTTCGGTGTGGGTGTGAAGGGTGTCGTGAACCTGCTGAATTAAATCAATCATCATGCACTGGTTCTCGATCATCATGCCCATCAGATACTTCGTAGAGTGCTTCTCGGCCTCATCAGGGACGCTCATACCATCGAGCTCGTCCTCTTCATCAGCAGCGTCCTCCACCGGCGTCCCAACTACTTGTAAGTTCTCAGCCTCTGGATCACCTTGAGATTCTTGAGCAGCAGCGGCGGCAGTAGCCTTGGCTTTCCTCTGAGCCTCTTTCCTTTCCTTTTCCATTTGGCGTTTGACTGAAGGAATCGGCTCATCACAACGAAGTTTTCCAACTGGGGGCAAGGTGATTTGCCTAACGTCCCAGTGGATGCCAAAGGACTGTTCTTGTTTTGGAGCATAGAGACCTTGCTGCTTGAGAATCTGCTTGACTAAGCCAGGGAAAGGAAGAGAGTGCCTGCCTCCTGTGCACTTGCCCATGTGCTCCAAGATAACCCGCGGCAAATTGATCGGCTTGCGTTCTAAGAAGGCGTCCAGCAAGATACTGTCAGAGATCTGGACTATCGACTTCTTTTCTTGGATGGGGAACGACCATGAGCACAATGAAGTGATGCGCAAGGACGCCTGTCTTGGAGAGACAGTGAGCAACCCTGTCCTTAGCAATAGGTTGTCTCCCGTTGAATATTCTGTTGAAGATCTCTTCCTGGGAGAAACGACCAAAATTCTTGTTGGGAAGGTCGTGCATGGCATCTGGCGGAGAGGGACGCAGGCCTAGCATATTGCGGACGGTACCCTCAGCAACTGAGTACTCGTCCCCATCAATTTCGAACGTCCCTTGAGGCTTCCCTTTTACTTCTGATATTTCAAATTTGGAGTAAAAGCGGAGAACCTGTTCGGGGTCGACTTCTGCGGCCTCGGCGCCTAGGTGCGTCCATCCCTGGAACTCAAGCAGTTCCAAAAACTCTTGGCGTTGATTCTCTTCGAGGAACTGGGCGGTGAATAGGAGCGGCGACAAGATTTTCTTAAGGCGTTTCTGCTTGCTGCCGTTGCTCACTATTACTTCATCACCGGCGTCTTCTTCATCGCCATCTCCCTCCTCGTCCTCAGGGTCCTCATCCTGGTGAGGAGCGTCCTCTTCATTTGAGGCCTCGTCCCCTTGCTCATGGGACTCGACCATTTTTGTGTCCTCAGCAGTGGACGCCTGTTCTGTAGGAGGCGCGTCCACAGCTGGAGTCCTTGCCAAGGACTCAATGGGGACTTCAACAGAAGCCGTCCCCTGGACTTGAACAAGATCCTCGACGGCCGGAGCGGGCGGAGGAGGAGGAGTGGAAGCTCTGGGAGGAGAGGGAGTGGGAGTTCTTAGCTTGGCTTTGGTGGGGGCAGAGGAAGAGCTGGGCGGAGCCATGGAGAGGGGCTTGACTTTGAGCGGAGCAGGGGGAGGAGGCGGCTGTTTGGCAGGAGAATCCTCAAGAGTAATCACTTTTGGTACAGCGTCCTTGGCCGGGACCTGTACGTGAGGAGTCGCCTGCGGAGCAGCTGGCATGGGCTTTGCCAAGTCCGCCTCGATCTCTGCCTGAAGCGGATCGGAGGAGGCCGTAGGAGCAGGAGCGAGAGTGACGTCCTCTATCCTTGGTGGTGGAGGAGGAAGGCGAGGGACGTCTTGTAAACTCTGCTGGATTGCCGCAGCAATGGCGTCCTTTTCGGCCTGCTCTTGCCGGGCCTTCTCCTCTTTCTTTATTGCAAGCTCCGAGAGGCGGATAGCGGCCATTTGTTGCTCGGTCACGCCCTCGAGCTCAGCAGACGTCTTCAAGCGTCTCTTTGGGGCGGGAGGAGGGGAGGAAGGGATTGGTTTTGGAGGCGAGGAGGAAGGGCCTTTTATGTGGAGCGTTTTGGAAGGAGGGGGAGAGGAAGGCCTTTTTCGTTTTTGAGAAGGGACGGAGCCCGCAGGAGCCACAACGAACTCCATTATATCGGGGAGCAGTTTGGCGAGCTCGTCCACGGTTCCACCAAACGAGTCAGAAATGATGCCTGGCCCCATGAATGGAGGGTTGGAGTTGTTGGTTTCCGCAAGGCGGGGCTTGACGTACGTTACCATGAAGTAGTAAAGTAGTCGTTGGATTTTAGGAGGATGTTCGTGAGCGGACGCCCTAAGACAGATATTGGCGAGCGTCCTTGGCTCTTTTTCAAGCCAGTCCTCAATGAGAGGGTCAAGGGGAGGACGGCGTTTGGGTTGAGAGGGGAGCCGTCCAATGGAGCCACTGTAAACAGAGGCTTTGGCGATATTATCTGGCTCAGGCTCGGGTTTGAAGGGCTTCTCCAGAAATGAGAACCGCTTTTGACTGGGTTTGGATTGAGAGCGAGGAGGTTGTTGTTTTTGTTGTGGAGGTTGGGAGCGAAGGGGCTGAGGAGGGGTGTTGGAGTGGCGGCGCTGGGTGGATTGAGAAGAAGAATGGTGGCGAGGGGGTTCTTGGCGGCCGGAAGGTCTGCCTCTTGACTCCATTAATGACCGGCCTTTCACCGGAGGAGATCTCGAGGAGCTAGGGTTTTTCGCCGCCGACGAGGGTGAGGGGTTTTTGGAAGCTCTGGTGTTGGCCATTTGAGAGAGAGGGTTTATATAGAGAAAGATTAGGGTTGAGGATGAGATTTCGGGATGCGTTTGAAGATTTTGCAAATCTTGAGAGATTGCTATAAGTGAGTAAACAACAGAGGAGCGAAGAAGGTGTTTCGGAATGCACAGGTGGGTATTTATAGGAAGAAGACGAAGTTGGACGGGCAGGGGTAACAAGGTCTTTACTCTCGGCTTCCTCCACCCGCCTTCCCACACATGGCTTTCTTCTTTGCTAAGAAACACAGCTGTTGAGCACTGTTTGCGCATATCCCGAGATCTTCGCTGAAACTTCTCTAAGACGGTTCACCTTCCTTATTTCAAAAACCAAACTTCTCACAACGACAAAGGACTCTGACCTGGCGTCCTTTCAACACACAACACTTTTCTACTCTGAATTGAACCACGGCGTCCCAAACACTGATCTCAACCTCTGAACTTAGAACTCTGTACGGACAGCTCTCAGCGCTTAACACGCGTCCCTTTGATCACTTAGAATCATTTTTGAAAATCAAGCAAGTACGTCCCGTAAAGATAAAACAAAGAACGCTCATAGGACGCGTTTGCAAGATTCTCGGCTTGGTAAGCTTAGAGTTCCCATCATTTCGGCTTGTAATGAGGGTAGGGTGATCAAGGATACTCTTGAGATGAAAAGCGAATTGAATACCGTTCAAAAACACAAGCGAAACAAATATCTTAGACTAGCGTCCTTTAAAGATGACTTTAGATGCATGACACACTTTAAACCGAGTTCTCAACAAGACATAGCCAATCATGGAGGGAATAATAGAACGGGACTGATCATTTAAAAGTTATCATCCCCAAGAGCAACCTAAGGTGCTCGTAGGGACGTCTATCTAGTGCTTTTGTGAAAATATCGGCCACTTGGTCCTGAGTCCTAACATGATCCACTGTAATTAATCCGAGTTCAACATTATCACGAAGAAAGTGATGTCTTATCTGAATATGCTTCGTCCTAGAATGATGAACAGGATTCTTGGCAATACTTATAGCACTGGTGTTATCACACAAGATAGGGACTGTGTTGAGGAACGTACCATAATCTTCAAGTTGGTACTTAATCCATAGGACTTGTGAGCAGCACGAAGCAGCAGCAACGTACTCAGCTTCCGCGGTTGAGAGAGCCACGGAGTTTTGCTTTTTGGATCCCCAAGATACAAGGCACGAGCCCAGGAATTGAGCCATTCCTGAGGTGCTCTTCCTATCCACCACATGCCCAGCGTAATCTGCGTCAGAGTACGCTACCAGGTTTAGGGATGTCCTTTTGGGATACCATAGACATAGGTCATCCCGTCCCTTGAGGTATCTGAAGATTCTCTTGACCTCCTGCATGTGGGACTCCTTCGGATTTGCTTGGAAGCGAGCACACAAGCATACAGCGAACATGATGTCGGGACGACTTGCCGTTAGGTATAGCAAGGACCCTATCATTCCTCTGTAGAGCTTTTGATCTACACTCTTGCCTTCTTCATCAGCATAAAGGCGAGTGTTGGGGGAGATGGGAGTATCAATGGGTTTTGATGAGTTCATCCCATATTTCTCGAGCATTTCACGGATGTATTTTTGTTGATGAATGCGCGTCCCATCTTTGAGCTGGGTGATTTGGAGTCCCAAGAAGAAGTTGAGTTCTCCTATGAGGGATATCTCAAACTCACTACTCATCAAGTTCTTGAATTCCTCTACAAGTTTCATGTTAGTGCTTCCAAAGACTATGTCATCGACATAGACTTGGACAATTAAGACATCTTTAAGGACTTTCTTTAAGAAAAGTGTTTTATCGATGTTACCTCGTGTATACCCGTTGGACAAGAGAAAGTACGCAAACCTATCGTACCATGCACGAGGGGCTTGCTTGAGTCCATAAAGTGCCTTGTCCAAGAAGTACACATGATCAGGGTGATCAGCGTCCTCAAATCCTGGAGGTTGAGCGACGTACACTTCTTCTTTAAGCTTGCCGTTGAGGAAGGCTGTTTTGACATCCATTTGAAAAAGCTTGAACCCTTTGTGAGCGGCATAGGCGATGAGGAGGCGAATGACTTCAATTCTGGCAACAGGAGCGAAGGTCTCATCATAGTCGATTCCTTCCTCTTGTCTATAGCCCTGAGCCACAAGCCTTGCTTTATTTCTTGACACACGACCACTCTCATCAAGCTTGTTCCTGTAGACCCACCTCGTCCCTATTATGTTTTTGTTTCTCGGACGAGGGACGAGAGTCCAAACCTTGTTTCTTTCAAATTGATTAAGTTCTTCTTGCATGGCTTGAATCCAATCAGCGTCCTGAAGTGCCTCCTTTATGTTTTTAGGTTCAATTAAGGACACAAAGGCGTTGAAGGCACAGAATGCTATGTTGGCATTATGGGACTGATTCACAGCTGATCTTGTTTGAACTCCTTTTGAGATATCTGAGATGATTTGATCTGTTGAATGAAGTCTTGAAAGATTGGATCCTTTATGAGTATCGTCCTTTGCAGGAGTACGTCTAGGGTCCGTCCAATCAGATTCATCTGAGTCAAACCCATTGTCTTCATTGAAAGGCTCAGAGTGTTCCCCCTCAGGTTGAGCGTCCACTTCTTGACGCTGTTCTCCTTGTAAGCTTGATTCAGCTACATCATGTTGACCTGGTGATTCACTCCGAGAGAGAATTTCCTGAGCAACACTGGGAACTTCCACTGAGACTTCTTCACCGTTTGGAGTAGCGTCCTTAGGAACATAGTATTTTCCAGAGGACCCAAAATGAACTTCATCGTCGGAGTCGTCCTGCTGATGAGAAAAAGAGCGATCTTTCCCACTTGATTTTTCTTTATGAGAGGCACTTTCCTTAAACACAACATGGATGCTCTCCTCAAGCCTTAGAGTTCGTTTATTGAAAACTCTATATGCTTTGCTGGTGAGGGAGTATCCAAGGAATATGGCTTCATCACTTCTTGCATCAAACTTTCCAAGTCTTTCTTTATCATTGTTGTGAACAAAGCATTTACATCCAAAGACTTTGAGATAGTCAATGCGAGGCTTTCTTTCGTTCAACAATTCATAGGACGTCTTCTTCAGCAAAGGACGGATCATGGCTCGATTGACAATATAGCAAGCTGTAGCAATAGCTTCCGCCCAGAAGTATTTGGGAACACTATTAGCCAGAAGCATAGTCCTTGCCATATCCTCCAGCGTCCTATTCTTTCTTTCCACCACTCCATTTTGTTGAGGAGTCCTTGGAGCTGAGAAGTTGTGTGAGACTCCATGTTGATCACAGTAGGCTACGAACTCTGAGTTTTGAAACTCCGTCCCATGATCTGATCTTATGGATTTGAGAGGCGTCTCAAGTGCAACTTTCACTTGTTTGATGAAGACTTTGAATGCGTTGAAGCAATCTGTTTTTGAAGCTAAGAAAAGAACCCAGGTGAATCGAGAATAATCATCTACAAGGACATAAATGTACCTCTTTCCACCATAGCTCAACGTCTTCATTGGTCCACAAAGATCCATATGGAGAAGTTCCAAAGGTTTCTTTGTGCTGACATCGTTCTTTGACTTAAAGGACGTCCTTGTTTGCTTTCCTTTGATACAGGCTTCACACTGTTCAATTTTCTCAGGATCAATTTGGGGAAGACATTTCACAAGATTTCTTTGATGTAGCTTGAGGATTGTGCTTGGTCCAGCATGGCCAAGTCGGCGATGCCAAAGGTTAGCATCCCCCTTTGACACAGATTGGCACAACTCAGATTTTGGCTTGAACTCCTCGTTGAAGATGTAGACATTGTTCTTTCGGACTCCCTTGAGAATGACTTTGTTTGATTTTTTGTTGATAACAAGGCACTCCTTTGAGTCAAATGTGACTAGGTTTTCACCTTGATCACACATTTGAGAGACGCTTAGGAGATTAAAGCCAAGTCCTTCAACAAAGCTAACGTTGGTCGCTTTGATGGACGGATTGAGAATGGCAGTTCCCGTCCCTTTGATCTTTCCTTTGCCCTTGTTGCCAAACGAGACAATTCCTCCCGTGGCGCTACTTTGGATAGAAGTGAGATGGATCTGGCTTCCTGTCATATGGTTTGAGGCGCCACTATCAATGATCCATGGGCGTCCCCTCACTTCCACCTGCCAAAACAAAGTTAGTGTTTGGCGACCCAGGCAAGGTGTTCCTTACCTGGTTCGTTACAGAAATAGAACTCTGGTTCTGGCAAATAGTCACTTATATTCACGTCATTTGAAACAGCATGCTTTCGGAAAGAACTCTTAGAACGTCTAGGACGTCTAGGGTTAGCCTTAGGGACGGACTTATTATTTTCAATGTTAGTCCTAGCAGCTTTGCCACTTTCAATGTCGTTCTTCAGTTTTAAGCATTCATATTTAAAGTGATCTCCTTTTCCACAATACCAACACGTCCTATAGTATGTACCAAGGTAGTACTTCTTGTTGGGACGTTGGATTTTGTTCTCTTTCATCTTTTGAGGGTTACAGACTTTCAAACCGTCCCCCTTAGCAATTTTCTTATAGATCTTATGACTAGTGGAGTTATTGTAGTAGTTCTCTTGACCTTTCTCTCCACTTTCTAGGACTCTAATTCTTTCAAGGAGATTCTTGGTCTTTTCCCTTTCTAATTCAAGTTCTGAGGTTTTGCTTGCCTCAAAGTCGCTAGGGAGAGACTTCCTAGTGTCAGACTCGTATCCTAGTCCTCTCTTGGTTGGGACAAACACCATTGGTTGAACTTCCTCAGTTGCTGGGCTCTTCCCTAACACTTTCACCTCTTCCCTAAGCTTAGCATTCTCTAGCTTAAGACACATCACTTTAGTTTTCAGGGATTTGACTTCGACACATGAGGACTCTAGTTGCAATGACACTGTAGCACAAGTTCTCACATTCAACTAACACATTTTCACTTCCAAGTTCAAGTTCATCCATTCTATGTTGCATCACTACGCTTTCTTCCATGATTCTATTAATGAGCTTAATAAGTTTGGATTTGGAACACTTCTCCAAGGAATTCATCATGGATTCACGAGTTACCTCTTGTTCCTTTTCTGGAACGTCTTCTTCAATGACTGGGGCGTCCTCCACAGCCATGTACGCCACTTGTTCATCATCTGAGGCGTCCTCTATGGCTATGTACACCGCCGGTCCTTCGGGTTCTTCATCATCAGAACTCACATTATCCCATGCGGCTTCACACGCTCCCAAGAGGGCTTTCATCTTCATTTCTTTTGAGTTTAGTCCCGTAGTACACTTTTTGGCAAAGTGTCCTTTCTTGTTACACTTGTAGCAAGTCAGTTCCTTCATTTCTACCTCTGTATACTTGGGACTCTCCTTTTTGTAAGGCATCTTGTTTTTCCTGAAATCTCTGGACCTTTTACCCCATAATCGAGCAACTTTGTGTAGAAGGGCAATCTCTTCCTCTTCTTCTAGCTGTTCCTTGGTCTTGCTTTCCTTCTCTCTCAAAGCTTGAGCACGCATCCTTTCACGATTCTCATTTTTATTTGCTTCCACCATTAAGGCAAGATCTCTTTGGTGGCGCAGATACTCAGCATACTCTAGAGTTGACGTCATCAAGGCGAGATCTGTCTGGGGGTTCCTAGCCAATTCAGCCATATCGGCTTCCCTTCTTGCTTCATAGCCTCTCAGCTTCCCATAGATCTCTTCCATATCCAGGGTCTTGTTGGCTGTATTTTCCTTGAACGTAGTCCTATCAAAATTCCATTTCCCTGTAAGTCCATCAATGACTACTCCAACTCGGTTCCTCATTGAGATTTCAGCTTCTGGGATGCCCAAATTTCGCATCTTGGTCACAAGAGCTTCAAAGCGGTATGAGTAGTCCTTGACGGTTTCATTAGGCAGCATTCTGAAGGCATAGAACTCTCGTTTGATTTCAAGCTTAACGTCTTCCTTCATCTCCGCCGTACCCACATGGTACTTTTCAAGAGCTTCCCATTGTGGTTTGGCCGTTGCCAAATTGCTAACTCGGGTGGCATCCCTCTCGCAAAGGGACGCTTGGAGGAAGCATATCGCCTTAGCGTTTGTTTCCAAAAGCTTGAATTCGTCAAGACCCCACTCGTCCTCTTTATCTTTCTTGTCATCAGGGACGATGAGGTCACCTTTCATGATCACTCTCCAGCATTGATAATTCTGACTTCTGCAAAAGTTCTCGAAGCGGATCTTCCAGCGGTTGAAGTTGCCGTCCGTCAGGCGAGGAGGCTTTACAAAGGAGATTCCAATAGGTTCCATGTCCATCTTGTACCTGCAACTCAACAAAATCTAGAGCGCCTGCTCTGATACCAATTGTTGGATCGTAAGTCGGTTAATGAGGGCGTCCTTAACTGGGTTAAGGGCGTCCTTTAGTGCAGCGGAAAGTAGACTTAACAGAATACAAGATAAGATAAGTGGACACTAGTCTTGTGGGTAAACCTCTACCTCCGTTGGAGGATTTTCAATAGCCGTCCCTTATCTTATTGAGAGTGAGTCCTTACAACTTAGGCGAGTCGTTACACTTCTCTGAGCTAAGCGTCCGTCCTTAGCCTCACTAGTAACACTCCTTTCAACCTAACAAGTAACCTAACACTCTTAGCTATAAGGAAGCTATCACTCACGTCTCTCACGGTTCGTTGTGAGAGACAAACTACAACTCTAATTGATTTGTGGTTTGTTTTGGATTTGATGTGGTTGGACTTTCTTTCTCTTGCTTCAAGCTCACTTGATCTTCTTGATCTTCGTTCGTGTTCTTGAATGCTTCGGGAGAGCTTGAGAGAAAGTCTTCAAAGTCCACTCTTGCACACACATCCCGCTATGCATACTCCTTGGAGAGTATTTATAGCGGAAGTGATTCTTGTCCTCTAGCGTCCTCTGAGACTTGGCAGGATCCTCGATCTTTGATCAACGGTGCGATGAGCGTCTTGAGGAAGTCAACTCTGTTGACGCTTGGGAAGCCTCCACGTGGGTAGGGGACCATCGCTGGGAAAGCGACGTCTTTGGCATTGTCTACACGTGCCCAGACAAAGGAAGCTTCCTTCTGAGGACTAAGGCCGGACGATGATGTAATCATGTTGGGGCGGCCTTGATTTGAATTTGAACTTCGTCCGTATTTTGGCGCGGGGAACTCCGTCCTATCTTGCGCAGGGACTCCGCCAATTACGTTTAGCTTTGGAAGTTCTGGTAACATGCGTCCCTACAGCATAGGGACTGCTGTTCACTTGTTGTCCTTTTCGCTCATGTGCGTCCACTGGACTTACCTGAGATCAAAACTTGGACAACTTATCAAATACATTTGAGTTTGTCATTATCAAAACAAGGGACGATTATTATTGGTTTAGATATTAACGACTGACGTCCTTAATATCTCCCAACAATTTCCCCCTTTTTGATGATGACAAACTCTTTCAAATAATGCACACAGAAGTAAAGCTTTTAGCATGAGGAACTACACTTTGATTTTCTTTTCAGCTTAGATTGGCATGCAACACATTCTTTTAAGTGCGTTCTATTTTATTCCTAACTAACGACCGTTTGACTTGGCCGAAATTCCCCCTGAACACATGCTTTCTATGATAACTTAAGGACAATCGCATCTCTGCAAAACTATACTTCCCCCTTTTGGCATCATCGAAAAGGAGAACAAGTCGAAAAGCATGCAAGCACAAAGTCATAACTAAAGAAAGGTACGCTTAGACAAAATGAAGCACAAATGTAGTGAATGGCATTCAGAATGAGATACGAGAACGTTCATTACAGACATTCACAACAAGTGTTCAAAACGGGGACAGCGTCCCATTGTCTTAACAAAAACTCAAGAAATGATAAATTGTTTCAGGGTTAGAGAAGGGGGAGGTGATCATTTTCTGGGACGCTTGCCAAGGGCTTTGAGGTGTTGCTCCTGAAGATGGTTGTTCTGGGCAAGGAGCTCGTTGTTGCGCTCAAGAAGGTCTGTGTGGACGTGAAGTGTGTCGTGAACCTGCTGAATTAGATCAATCATTATGCACTGGTTCTCGATCATCATGCCCATCAGATACTTCGTAGAGTGCCTCTCAGCCTCATCAGGGAGGCTCATACCATCGAGCTCGTCCTCGTCATCAGCAGCGTCCTCAGCTGGCGTCCCAACTACTTGGACATTTTCAGCTTCGTGATCTCCTTCTCCAGGTTCAGCAGCAGCAGCAGCTTGAGCTCTCCTCTCAGCTTTGGCTTTCCTTTCAGCCTCTTTCCGTTCCTTTTCCAGTTGGCGCTTAACGGACGGAAGGGGCTCATCACACTTGAGTTTCCCAACTGAAGGGAGTGTAATTTGCCTGACGTCCCAATGAATGCCAAAGGAACGCTCTTGTTTAGGAGCATAGAGTCCCTGCTGCTTCAGAATTTGCTTGACCAAGCCGGGGAAAGGAAGAGAGTGCCTGCCTCCTGTGCACTTGCCCATGTGTTCCAAGATTACTCGGGGCAAGTTTATCGGCTTGCGTTCCAAGAAAGCGTTGAGAATTCCAATAGGTTCTGACTTCTGCAAAAGTTCTCGAATAGGTTCTGACTTCTCCAGCATTGATAATTCTGACTTCTGCAAAAGTTCTCGAAGCGGATCTTCCAACGGTTGAAGTTGCCGTCCGTCAGGCGAGGAGGCTTTACAAAGGAGATTCCAATAGGTTCCATGTCCATCTTGTACCTGCAACTCAACAAGATCTAGAGCGTCTGCTCTGATACCAATTGTTGGATCGTAAGTCGGTTAATGAGGGCGTCCTTAACTGGGTTAAGGGCGTCCTTTAGTGCAGCGGAAAGTAGACTTAACAGAATACAAGATAAGATAAGTGGACACAAGTATTTATAGAGGAACCCCACTAAGACCAACTAGTCTTGTGGGTAAACCTCTACCTCCGTTGGAGGATTTTCAATAGCCGTCCCTTATCTTATTGAGAGTGAGTCCTTACAACTTAGGCGAGTCGTTACACTTCTCTGAGCTAAGCGTCCGTCCTTAGCCTCACTAGTAACACTCCTTTCAACCTAACAAGTAACCTAACACTCTTAGCTATAAGGAAGCTATCACTCACGTCTCTCACGGTTCGTTGTGAGAGACAAACTACAACTCTAACTATTTTGTGGTTTGTTTTGGATTTGATGTGATTGGACTTTCTTTCTCTTGCTTCAAGCTCACTTGATCTTCTTGATCTTCGTTCGTGTTCTTGAATGCTTCGGGAGAGCTTGAGAGAAAGTCTTCGAAGTCCACACCGCTATGCATACCCTTGAGGGGGTATTTATAACGGAAGTGGTTCTTGTCCTCTAGCGTCCTCTGAGACTTGGTCGGACACTTGATCTTCCATCAATGGTGCGATGAGCATCTTGAGGAAGTCAACTCTGTTGACGCTTGGGAAGCCTCCGCGTGGATAGGGGACCATCGCTGGGAAAGCGACATCTTTGGAGTTGTCTACACGTGCCCAGACAAGGGAAGCTTCCTTCTGAGGACTACGGCCAAACGTGATGTAATCATGTTGGGGCGGCCTTGATTTGAATTTGAACTTCGTCCGTATTTTGGCGCGCGTCCCTTCCTGATAAAGACGCCGTCCTATCCGCGCAGGAACTTGGCCAATTACGTTCAGCTTTGGAAGTTCTGAAGAAGTGCGTCCCTACTGCTTAGGGACTGCTGTTCACTTGTTGTCCTTTTCGCTCATGTGCGTCCACTAGACCTACCTGAGATCAACACTTGGACAACTTGTTAAATACATTTGAGTTTGTCATTATCAAAACAAGGGACGATCATTATTGGTTTAGATATTAATGACTGGCATCCTTAATATCGTCCCAACATCCTATTAGATGTAATCAAGCAACTAACTTTTCACTTTCGCTATAGTCAATTACAAGACATGCCTCAACTTTCATCAAGGATTAAGCACAAGATAGGTTAGATATGATCCTTAAGCATTCAAGTTATGAATTCAAGTTTTAAACATGCATGATTGTGTTGGATTTTCACCCAACCCTAGAACTTAAGAAGACTACTCACACATAGCAAAGAGAAGCAAGGAAGAAGAAGAAGAAGACATCATCAAAACCAAACTAGAATTCAAATTAAACAAAAGATCAATCTTACAAAGTCTCAAACTTGTTCTCCAAGTCTTCTTCCTAGCTCCCATAGTCTTGATTGATTGATTATATTAAAAACTAAAGGTTCAACATCCTTTTATAGAAGAAAAGGAGTCCTAATCTAACTAGGAAACACAAACAAACAACCTTCTTTAAATACAAATTAGGAAACTCCACAATAAATCCGGATAAAGGAGAGTCGGTGCATAGGATCGACCCAAATAGGGTCGATCTCGACCCCCCTCACGGTCGATCCTGAAAGTGCAATTCCTTGGCCTTCAAGTTTGTTGATTTGGCTCGAGCTCGACCTGCCTTGGCTCTTCTCCTTAGCTTGTCCATTTGAGATCTTCCTCCTAGCTTGTCCATCCTCTCTTAGCATTGCTCCAAACTCTTCTTCAAGCTCCAAAACACCTACAAGACGACACAAATATGCGTAGTTTCTGAATCTCAAGGAAATACAAAAACTTATGCAAAAAGACTCAAAAACACAAGACTCAAGCATGAAAAACAACTTAAACTAACCTATCTAGACCCTAAAAATCTACCTAAAATGCGGACATCAAGGCTCTACGACCCGAAGAATGAAGAGGTTGATAAGGATGTGAAAATTCAATTCCTTGAGGATGAGTTGAACAAGATGAGGAGGCAAATGAATCACCTCAAGCAAACCACAAGAGCATGTAAAGATTGAGGGTCTTTAAAGCATGGTGCTCAAGAGTGTCCCAATGAACGCCAAGTTCGCTTGGCCGAGCAAATCACAGAGGCACACTTTGTTCAAAGAAACTATGGAGGAAGAGCCAACTTCAACAATGGAGGAAATGGAAGGTGGAACCAAGGCCAAGCCAATGGCTACAACAACAACTACAACCAAAACGAGCCGAGGGCCCAACCACCACCATACCGACCTCCGGGGTTCTATGAACAAACTCCACAATGGGCACAAGACTTGAAGAATCAATTCACCAATGTTGAGAGGAGAGTTGATGAGATGGGCACCCAATTCAAGGAGTTTGGTGTATGGAGAAGAAAAGTGGATAACCAATTTGTTCACATGGAAAATCAACTTCCGAGAGAGGAAGGGAGACTCCCGGGCTGACCCGAGCAGAATCCCCGTGCCCCACAACACCAAAATGAAGTCCGAGCTATAGGGTTGAGGAGTTGTCAGAGTTTGCCCGAGCCACAAGTGCCAAGGACAAGGGAAGAGAGTCGGACCGAGTTACCCAGCAACTCGGGCCCGACATGCCAAGACATCGAGCCAGAAATTGGAGGAGGTCCCCTAACTAGGACCGAGGACGAGACGAACTCGGGCCCGACATGCCTTGAAGTCGGACCGACTTCCCAAGCTTTGCCCTGCCCTCAGATCGAGGACCCGCACATCCGTCCCGACGTCGAGCCAACGTCGATCCAGGCTGAAAATGGTGAGAGTGATCCAAGCCGGTCCAAGGAAGTGGATCCAACTAAGAAACAAGACGACACAACTCTTCCTTACTAGTTGAAGAAGCCCAAGGAAGTTGTGGAGGGCAAGTTTAAGAGGTTCTTGAAGCTTTTGCAAGGGTTGAACATCACCATTCCGTTCACCAATGCTCTAAGTGAGATGCCATCATATGCTAAGTTCTTGAAGGAAATTTTGAGCAAGAAGAGGTCGATTGTGGAAATGTAAGATGAGGTTAAGATCTTGGAGCTACCTCAAAATTTGGGTAATCCCGGGAGATTTGCAATTACCGTGGGAATTGGATCCCAAAACTTCAAGGCTCTTTGTGATTTAGGAGCGAGCATATCGGTTATGCCCATGAGTATATAAAGGAGGGCTAACCTTGGGGATATAGAACCGGTCGACATGAGTCTTACAATGGCCGATGGTTCAACTACAAAGGCCACGGGGATTTCAGATGATGTCCCGGTTAGAGTTGGGAGGTATTTTGTCCCCGACGATTTCGTGATCCTTGATATGAAAGAAGATCCTTTGGTACCCATTATTCTTGGAAGGCCGTTTCTAGCCACGACTGGTGGTAAATTTGATGTGAGGAATGGAAAGGTGACTTTTGAAATTGGTGAGTACAAAGTGGAGTTTCACTTCAACAAAGCTCTAAATGAACCGGATGCCTTGGCAATCTTGAAGTTGGAGGAAAATGCCAAGAGGAAAAGAGAGGAAGTGGAAGCCACAAGAGAAGAAGAAGCACCTTTGAGGAGTCATGAAACGATCGATGCTCAAGTTCAAGAGAGAGAGTTGCTAGATCCATGTGAGCACCAAGAAGAGTCAAGAGGTGATAATAGTCCGAGGAGCAATGAAGAGTATCCTTCCTTGTATCCTTTTGATGTGGGAGACTCTTATATTTGTTTGAGTGACTTGAAAGAGGATTTAGGAGATAGTAATATGTGTTTGAGTGATTTGAAAGATGATTTGAGCTATAATGTTATTGAATCTCCTAGAAATTCTCTAGATGTTTTTTATGTAGGGGATAAAGGTCAAGATGAGAAGGAGAAAGAGGTGCAAGCAAATGCTCTAAAGGACAAGGGTTAAGGAGAATTGGAATGCCACGCCTTCATCAATCACAAGTGGTGGTTTTATGGCTATGAAGGGAGTGGAGATGGACAAGACTATGGTGATCAATTCACCATTTTTCATCCTCCGTGAAGGTTGAGGTTAGAAGTCAAGCTAATGACTTTAAAGAAGCGCTCCTCAGGAGGCAACCCGAGCTTAGTAGGTTTATTTTCGTAGTTTTAGTTTGGTTTTCTTATCTTAGCCTAGATTCCTTCTAATCTCTTCTTAGCATGTATTTTGTGGAATTGTGTGTTATGTGAGCTTCATGATTGAGTAGTGGTAATGGTGAAAATAATAAAAGGACTTGCGGGAAAAGAAGTGGCATAGAAGAGGGAATTTTAGGAGGTCAACCCAAGCAGGATCGAGGTACCCAGTACCTCGGGCCCGACGTAGGTGAAGTCAGTCCAACTTAGCCGGTCAACCTTGGTCATGATTTGAAGGGAATGCCCATTATACCCCTCTGACCTAAACTTTGTTTCTTTCCCATTTAAAGCCTTCTTTCCCATACCTACCTCTCATCACCTTCATAACCACCTTCCCAAAATACCAAGCTCACCCCCAACACCAAAATCGGCCCCAATCTACATAACACTCGATCCCCTAGCTAGTCTCTCAACAATCTCGATCCAACACCCTAGCCATCCCCAACATCGATCCCAAAAGCAAAAAAAAAACCAACAAGTCCCATTGTTCTTCATCTCTTTCCTAGATCTAGGTAAAGAATTTGAGTTCTAAGGATTTTGTGTGCTAAGAAGTCTAGATCTCTTCAAATTTTGGTATGTGAATCTCGATCTCTATCTAATTCCTTGTGAATTTCATGCTTTCATTGTGTGAATTGAGATTTGCCATGATTGAGTGAGTTTAGATCTTGAGCATCCATGGTGATTTGCATGAATAGTAGGATTTGTTCTTAATTGTTGATTATGCATGCTAGAACCTACTTGGAACTTCGATTGATGAAGATAAATGGTTGATATTGGATTTTAGGAGCATGATAGAGTGATTTTGGGGTAATTTGGTTGAGAAGTCGAATTGAGAATCGGACCGAGATACCCAGATCTCGAGTCCGACATTGATTGGTCGGTCCAAGACTCAGGACCGAGGTTGAGACACCTCGGGCCCGACGTCTTGAGTTGGTCGATCCTAGTTCTATTTGTCTTTCTCTTATGTTGGATTTAGGATTCATGAGTTTGATTGTTGGTTGAGGCTTGATTATCATGATATATCTACTAGCTAGACCATTGTTGTGTGATCCTTTGTTCATACATGTTGGATTTTGTGAGTTAAGTGTTTAGAGAATAAGTATGGGGTCATTCTTGTGTGATAAGCTGTTAGTTGTGGAAGCATGTGATCTTGTTGAGGTTGTATAGATTTTATCTTGTAGTTCTTTGATTTGAATGTGTGTAGGTACCATGACAACCCGAGTGTTGGATCGTTAGTACTGAGGGACGTCCTTTACTTTGGTAAAGGCGTCCTTAGGTTAGGCGTCCCTACGAGGAGTAAGGGCGTCCTTGAGTAATGCAGCGGAAATTAAGTACTAAACAGGTAAGTAATGAACGCAGTGAATTATAGAGGAACCACTCAAGACCAAGTAGTCCTTGAGTGTAAACCTCTACCTCCTTGGAGGATTTTTGAATAGTTCTTTCCTTTATATTGAACGTCCTTACAGTTGTACTGGCGAGTCTTTACAGTTCTCTGGCACTTAGCTTTTCCCTAAGTCCACTAGTAAAGGACTCCTCTAAGCCTACAACTTAAGCGAGTTCAATCTATCAAAGGACTCTATTCCTACGTTCTGCAGTACTTCGCAGAACTCTCTTTCTCTCTTTTTGGATTTTCTCTTACAAACTGTTTTTGTGATTTGGTTACAAGTCTCACTCGATCTAACACAAGTTCTAGTACTGTTCTTGAGTTCTTGAGTTAGTTCTTCGTGTTCTTGAGTGAGTCGCTTTCTCTCTGATTCTCTCTGAATATTCCTGAAAGCGTTGGCGTCACAATAAATGCCTTGGGGCTATTTATAGGACTTGGGGAAGGGCGTCATTTCTCTAGGACGATCATGCCCTTCGTGGACGTGGCTACAGGATCTTCCTCCACGTAGTAGGGCGGTGATGAGGAAGCTTCCTGTATCCAGCTGTGTATGATGAACTCCGCTACAGGATCGGCCGCCACGTGTTGATGGACTCTGCAACAGGATCGTCCGCCACGTAGTGTTGGACTCCGCTACAGGATCGGTCTCCACGTGTCCTTGGATGATCAAACATTGTCGAGGGATGTCATGCTGTCGGCTAGTGAGTAAGGACTCCTTTCTTGCGTTCCTACTTGCTTGGGACTCCGTCCTTGCTCAAGTAGTCTCTAGCTGGTCCTTACTTCCTGTTAGCTAGCGTCCCTGAGCTTATGGGACGCCCATACACACTTGTTGTCCTTTTGATCACTGGCGTTCCTGAACACTTGGACAACTTTATTAGAATCAAAGTGAGTTTGTCATATCAAAACTAAGGAACGGTTGAGTGGAACACTAACAAGTACGCAATCGTTCTTGATAGCGTCTGATGACAGGCCCGATGTGCTATACCAAACTAAGGATAGGGCCCCGGGTCAATCAACAAAAAATATTTGTATCACGACCCCGTTGTAGTACGGTGGTCGAGGTCGATCACAGGGAATTATTTCATGCGCGTTTGAACGGTCGATTTGTCTAACACAAACACAATGGGAGAGAAAACACGCGAAGCAACTCGGGACCGAGGTTGTCAATCTCGGGACCGAGGTAGCTAGGCACACACAAAGTCGGGCTCGAGGCTAGGGGACTCGGGCACGACTCAACAATCAATACGAAAGGAAGAAACAAGCTAGGCTAAGGGGATCTCGGGCCTTAGGTTCCTTCTCTAGCTAGACTTGGGTAATTCCACCCCAATTCAACCAATAAGTGTTGATCCTTGTGAGATCGAGGTTCCCACCTTCAATCTCTCCACTCTACACTTCGACCCAAGGGAGTTTCCACTCTCCTTCGATGTTAGGTCTAGCAATTGGTGAGAGATGCTCCCGCTTACTCTTACCAATCACAAGCCCTATGTCCCTTGTTCCCACAAGAAAATTGAAGCTTAGTGTAGAGAGGATTCCTAGATCAAGCACTCAAAGGCTATGGAATTGGGGGTTCACACCCAATCCTAGCTAGAGGTTTCCCCCATAACCCAAGATCAAGCTATCTACTCACTAATCATGGATTTCAAACTAGCAATCATCAAGGACCAAAGATAAATCATGAATCATGCAAGTCAAATCCACAATCAACAACACAAAATTAAAGCCAAAGAAAACTTGAATTAAACTAAGAAGAATTCTTACAATCTCTACTCCCGCTCCAAGCCTAAGGGTTTCTTTCCTCTCCAAGGAAAGGAATTCACCCAAATCCTCCGCTAGATCTTGGGTTCTTTCCCTCCCTTGGAGAAGAGTCTACCCCCTTCTTCCTTCTACTCTCTCAAACGTCCCTCTCTACTCTCTCTCTCCAAAGTTGTTCCTCTAAAATGAGAGATTACAAGGCTTTAAATAGAGATTTTCCCCCTTATTACAAAGACTAGATTACCCCTCTAAACTCCTTGGGCTCCAAGGCAAGTCCTTAGCCTCCAAGGCTTCTAAAACTCCTTGCTCTCCAAGGCTTCTAGAACTCCTTGATCTCCAAGGAAGCAAATATAATTTTGGGAATTAACAAGAAAATCCTAAAAAGAAAGGAATCTGGAGCCACGACCGACATGGATCGACACGGAGGAACCTCGGGCCCGACTTGCTTCAACCTCGGTCCAAAGACACATCTTTAAGAGACCTCGGGCCCGACTTGCACACCTCGGTCCACCACCTCGGGCCACCATGGAACCTCGGGCCCGACATGCTGGGTACCTCGGTCCTAATGCATTTTTCAGCTTGTTTCGCTCCGTTCTCTCTCGTTTTAGCTTCGATTGACTAGATTCTTTCGCCATTATCTTCGTCTTCACTTGAGGCTTCTTTCCATGCATTGTTAGCTCCATTTTGGCTCCTTTTCCATCCTTGAATTTCTCCATGATTCCATGCTCCAATCTCCATGATTCTTGCTCCAAAATGCCTACAAAACACACAAAATGCGCATAGTCTCCGAATCTCATAGAATATCGGAATCCATGCTAAAAAGGGACAAAACTAACAAAGAAAGGAACAAAAGACACATATTTACAAGGGAAATTAACTACTAAAACACCACCAAAATGAGAGACATCAGAATACCCCATACTTAAACTTGCTTGTCCTCAAGCAATAACAATATAAGCAAGACCGAAGCACAATCTTCAAGTAAAGCCTCATATGAAAAACTCAAGTACAAGTGATAGATATGCTAGCAAGATTACATCATCACACATGATCAAATGTTCAAGGAATTAAGTCTAATGCAACAAAGCCTCACTTTAGGGACATGAAAATGTGTATCACTCATCATGTGTTTAGGCAATGAACACTCAAACTCAATAAACATGCAAGTAAAGGCTTTACTATTGAAGCTAATATCACCAATTCCTCCACCTAGAGATGCCTATTACAATGAACACAAAGAATATGAACTTGGCTCAATAGAGGTCCTCAAAGAGGTTCCATTCGGCCGGGTTGTAATGGGGCTTTTGGTATTTCTCAAGGTAGGAATCACTTTGGTCTTGTGGTGCTTACAATGGGGATTGGACTTTCTAGTCTCTCACCAAACTCACCAAAAATTCCACTTTCATTTTACTCATCCAAAAGACTTTGATTTTCTTCTTTTCAACTTTCAACCCACTTTTCACTAAACATTCCACTTCATCTTTGCACTACACTTTTTGTTGGATTTTTCACACTTTTTTTCACTAGGATCGACTTGCAACACAACTCGGGCCCGATGTGCACTTTAACTCGGTCGGTGCCCTTTTTCTTCACTTAAGCACTTTGCTTTCAATCAACTACTTTTTTTCCAACTATTCTTTCTTTCTTTCCACTTCAAAGATGCACTACCCACTTGATTTATACTCCATTTCTTGCCCTTCACCAAAGAGAATCTCAACTCTCCAAATACATTCCAAAACCTCTCACTAAAGTCCAATCCCATAAGGTTCAAGTCATATAGGCTAGGAATCATATTTTTGAGGAGTTTCAAACAAAGGTCTAAGGCTAAAACAGGGCTACAAACAACGGTTTATCTTCAAGGTAGGATATGGAAGATTTTGTGACTAAATGAAATAAAGTTCAAATCAATGTGACAAAGCATAGAACAAATCTCATATTGGTCTTGGAAAATAGATAAACACCTCAATAGCAAGTTTTACTAAGCATGCATGAGCTAATCACACAAGAAAATGAGGGATATGCAATATGAACAATCATCCCTAAAATGGCCAAAAATCATCTCACAAGGTTCACTCTAGCTTAGTTGCATCAAAACTCATCCACGAACTCATGTGCTCAATAAAAACATGCAAGATATCTCATCACATCAAAAGCAACATCCACGTAGAGGCTAAACTATCCAAAAATATGCAAAGGACTTTACATGCTCACATCATCATTAGCCTTCTTTGGACATCTAAGATGGGAATTCCTAGTCCAAAAACAAAATCTTTTTTGACATTTTTAACACGATTTTTCAAATTTGTATGGATTTTTGCAAAAATTTTCTCAACACAAAACAAGAGACACACAAAACACTAGGCACAAAAGAGTTTCCTTTTCCCATACCCCATACTTAAAATATGCAATGTCCTCATTGCATCCAAATAAGACCAAAAGGGAAAATGAAAAGGGAAACTCACTAGACAAGGCATTTGGAGCTAGGAAGAATGGTGAATTGTTGACATCGGCACATGGGGAGGGTAAGGTGGAGCACCTTGTCGAACTTCTTGAGAGGTGGTCGAGACCGCTTGCTCGTCTCACATCCTAGTTGCTCGTCCATTTGCATCATACACCTTGTCCCTTCGAGCTCATCATTTGAATCAAGAAGCACCTACAAGATCACACCAAAGATATATCCCAAAATATTTGCATTCAAGGGGTTTAGAGAAAGGGTTAGCACAATAAGCTCAAATCCTAAAAATAACAAATCAAAAGAAAACAAAGGATACGAAGGATACGTCGGGTTGCCTCCCGAGAAGCGCTTTTTTAACGTCATTAGCTTGACGTGCCGGCCACCTAATCTCGGTTAGGGTGGAAAATAAGGCTCGGGGTCCATGAATTCTCCAAGGACCATCTCATCACTCAAGAAGAATTGAGGCCATTCACTATAGTTCAACCAAACATGCGCCTCGGCCTCATCATAATGGCGGGGGACCCCATACTTAGACCAAGAATAATCGGAAATCAAATCCACCGAGTATGGTCCATCCTCACCATATGAATCATACGAAATCTTCACAAAAGAGCAAAGGAGATAGGGCAAAGGAGTCTCACACATGATCTTGGAGGCTTGATTCTCGGGTTGGACCGACATAGGAGCTACATCGGGCCCGACTTGTTGCGTCTCCTCCAAAGCTTGTTTGAACCGAGACTCGACTTCTTCTTCTTCAAACACAAGAGAGGGAGAGCTTTCCTTCACTTCCATCTTTGCACGCCAAAGAGCCATGAGGTAGTTCTCCTCCATCGTCACCGATCGAAGTGGGTGCAAGTCGGTCCCGATGTTCGGCATCTCGGGCTCGGGGCAAAGTGGAGGCAGGGGAGTCGGACCGATGTCTGGGCACCTGGGGCCCGACACATCCTCCAACTCGGTCGTGCATTGTAGAGTCAGTCCGACTTGTGAGTAACTCGGGCCTGACACACTGGGTACGTCGGTCCAGGCTTGCTCACTCCTTTCGACTTGTGGTGGCTCGACTCGGACCTCATCATAACTCTCTTCATCATAATAGCTCGGAAGTTGCTCTTGATATCTCGGGAGGGATGTCCAATAATCAAGTTGGGCATTGTCGCTCATCCTCCATGAATTAAGTTCCTCGAATTGAGTCTTCTCTTCCTTGAATTGAGTTCTCATCTCCTTGAGCTCTTCTAGCCACTCAAGTGCCCATGGAGGAGTTTCCTCATAGCTCGGAGGTTGGTAGGGAGGTACTCCTTGCATTTGAGTACAAGTGGGACTTCCCCAATAGGATTGAGTACTACCTCGTCCATCATAGTGGTCTCGGTTCCCATACACCTCTCTCATGTAACACTCCTCCTCATAGGCTCTCTCTTGTGCCATTCTAATCCGGTCATTGAGTCGCTCATGAGCTCGTCTCTCCTCTCTTTCCCGTTGCTCTTCTGCCTCGTGGAGTTTTCTTTTTAGACACTTGATCCCCATTTCAAGGTAGAAAACCCTCCACTCATACTCATCATCACTATCATAAAACTCCATTTTTTTTCTTCTTTTAAAAACGAGATGGAATCACCTACAAAAAAGACAAAAAGAAACAAATCAAACAACACAAGAGGGTTCGGGCTAGTCCCTTACCAAAAACAAATCAACCAAACAAGCGCACAATCACAATAATTCCCCGGCAACGGCGCCATTCTGATGACAGGCCCGATGTGCTATACCAAACTAAGGATAGGGCCTCGGGTCAATCAACAAAAAATATTTATATCACGACCCCGTTGTAGTACGGTGGTCGAGGTCGATCACAGGGAATTATTTCATGCGCGTTTGAACGGTCGATTTGTCTAACACAAACACAATGGGAGAGAAAACACGCGAAGCAACTCGGGACCGAGGTTGTCAATCTCGGGACCGAGGTAGCTAGGCACACACAAAGTCGGGCTCGAGGCTAGGGGACTCGGGCACGAATCAACAATCAATACGAAAGGAAGAAACAAGCTAGGCTAAGGGGATCTCGGGCCTTAGGTTCCTTCTCTAGCTAGACTTGGGTAATTCCACCCCAATTCAACCAATAAGTGTTGATCCTTGTGAGATCGAGGTTCCCACCTTCAATCTCTCCACTCTACACTTCGACCCAAGGGAGTTTCCACTCTCCTTCGATGTTAGGTCTAGCAATTGGTGAGAGATGCTCCCGCTTACTCTTACCAATCACAAGCCCTATGTCCCTTGTTCCCACAAGAGAATTGAAGCTTAGTGTAGAGAGGATTCCTAGATCAAGCACTCAAAGGCTATGGAATTGGGGGTTCACACCCAATCCTAGCTAGGGGTTTCCCCCATAACCCAAGATCAAGCTATCTACTCACTAATCATGGATTTCAAACTAGCAATCATCAAGGACCAAAGATAAATCATGAATCATGCAAGTCAAATCCACAATCAACAACACAAAATTAAAGCCAAAGAAAACTTGAATTAAACTAAGAAGAATTCTTACAATCTCTACTCCCGCTCCAAGCCTAAGGGTTTCTTTCCTCTCCAAGGAAAGGAATTCACCCAAATCCTCCTCTAGATCTTGGGTTCTTTCCCTCCCTTGGAGAAGAGTCCACCCCCTTCTTCCTTCTACTCTCTCAAACGTCCCTCTCTACTCTCTCTCTCCAAAGTTGTTCCTCTAAAATGAGAGATTACAAGGCTTTAAATAGAGATTTTCCCCCTTATTACAAAGACTAGATTACCCCTCTAAACTCCTTGGGCTCCAAGGCAAGTCCTTGGGCTCCAAGGCAAGTCATTGGCCTCCAAGGCTTCTAGAACTCCTTGCTCTCCAAGGCTTCTAGAACTCCTTGATCTCCAAGGAAGCAAATATAATTTTGGGAATTAACAAAAAAATCCCAAAAAGAAAGGAATCCGGAGCCACGACCGACATGGATCGACACGGAGGAACCTCGGGCCCGACTTGCTTCAACCTCGGTTGTTGGATCGTAAGTCAGTTAATGAGGGCGTTCTTAACTGGGTTAAGGGCGTCCTTTAGTGCAGCGGAAAATAGACTTAACAGAATACAAGATAAGTGGACACGAGTATTTATAGAGGAACCCCACTAAGACCAACTAGTCTTATGGGTAAACCTCTACCTCCGTTGGAGGATTTTCAATAGCCGTCCCTTATCTTATTAAGAGCGAGTCCTTACAACTTAGGCGAGTCGTTACACTTCTCTGAGCTAAGTGTCCGTCCTTAGCCTCACTAGTAACACTCCTTTCAACCTAACAAGTAACCTAACACTCTTAGCTATAAGGAAGCTATCACTCACGTCTCTCACGGTTCGTTGTGAGAGACAAACTACAACTCTAATTGATTTGTGGTTTGTTTTGGATTTGATGTGGTTGGACTTTCTTTCTCTTGCTTCAAGCTCACTTGATCTTCTTGATCTTCGTTCGTGTTCTTGAATGCTTCGGGAGAGCTTGAGAGAAAGTCTTCAAAGTCCACTCTTGCACCCACATGCCGCTATGCATACTCCTTGGAGAGTATTTATAGCGGAAGTGATTCTTGTCCTCTAGCGTCCTCTGAGACTTGGCAGGATCCTCGATCTTTGATCAAAGGTGCGATGAGCGTCTTGAGGAAGTCAACTCTGTTGACGCTTGGGAAGCCTCCGCGTGGGTAGGGGACCATCGCTGGGAAAGCGACGTCTTTGGCATTGTCTACACGTGCCCAGACAAAGGAAGCTTCCTTCTGAGGACTAAGGCCGGACGATGATGTAATCATGTTAGGGCGGCCTTGATTTGAATTTGAACTTCGTCCGTATTTTGGCGCGCGTCCCTTCTTGATGAGGACTCCGTCCTATCTTGCGCAGGGACTCCGCCAATTACGTTTAGCTTTGGAAGTTCTGGTAACATGCGTCCCTACAGCATAGGGACTGCTGTTCACTTGTTGTCCTTTTCGCTCATGTGCGTCCACTGGACTTACCTGAGATCAAAACTTGGACAACTTATCAAATACATTTGAGTTTGTCATTATCAAACCAAGGGACGATTATTATTGGTTTAGATATTAACGACTGACGTCCTTAATATCGTCCCAACAATTTCCCCCTTTTTGATGATGACAAACTCTTTCAAATAATGCACACAGAAGTAAAGCTTTTAGCATGAGGAACTACACTTTGATTTTCTTTTCAGCTTAGATTGGCATGCAACACATTCTTTTAAGTGCGTTCTATTTTATTCCTAACTAACGACCGTTTGACTTGGCCGAAATTCCCCCTGAACACATGCTTTCTATGATAACTTAAGGACAATCGCATCTCTGCAAAACTATACTTCCCCCTTTTGGCATCATCGAAAATGAGAACAAGTCGAAAAGCATGCAAGCACAAAGTCATAACTAAAGAAAGGTACGCTTAGACAAAATGAAGCACAAATGTAGTGAATGGCATTCAGAATGAGAAACGAGAACGTTCATTACAGACATTCACAACAAGTATTCAAAACGGGGACAGCGTCCCATTGTCTTAACAAAAACTCAAGAAATGATAAATTGTTTCAGGGTTAGAGAAGGGGGAGGTGATCATTTTCTGGGACGCTTGCCAAGGGCTTTGAGGTGTTGCTCCTGAAGATGGTTGTTCTGGGCAAGGAGCTCGTTGTTGCGCTCAAGAAGGTCTGTGTGGACGTGAAGTGTGTCGTGAACCTGCTGAATTAGATCAATCATTATGCACTGGTTCTCGATCATCATGCCCATCAGATACTTCGTAGAGTGCCTCTCAGCCTCATCAGGGACGCTCATACCATCGAGCTCGTCCTCGTCGTCAGCAGCGTCCTCAGCTAGCGTCCCAACTACTTGGACATTTTCAGCTTCGTGATCTCCTTCTCCAGGTTCAGCAGCAGCAGCAGCTTGAGCTCTCCTCTCAGCTTTGGCTTTCCTTTCAGCCTCTTTCCGTTCCTTTTCCAGTTGGCGCTTAACGGACGGAAGGGGCTCATCACACCTGAGTTTCCCAACTGGAGGGAGTGTAATTTGCCTGACGTCCCAATGAATGCCAAAGGAACGCTCTTGTTTAGGAGCATAGAGTCCCTGCTGCTTCAGAATTTGCTTGACCAAGCCGGGGAAAGGAAGAGAGTGCCTGCCTCCTGTGCACTTGCCCATGTGTTCCAAGATTACTCGGGGCAAGTTTATCGGCTTGCGTTCCAAGAAAGCGTCCAAGAGAATACTATTAGTGATTTGAACAATGGACTTCTTCTCTTGGCGGGGGACGACCATGCGCACAATGAAGTGATGCGCAAGGACGCCCGTCTTGGTGAGGCAATGAGCAACTCTGTCCTTAGCAGCTGGCTGTCTCCGATTGAATATTCTGTTGAGGATTTCATCTTGGGAGAAACGGCCAAAGTTCTTGCACGGCAGATCGTGCAAAGCATCTTGCGGAGAAGGACGCAGGCCTAGCATTTTGCGGACGGTGCCCTCAGCAACTGAGTACTCGTCCCCATCGATTTCAAAAGTCCCCTGAGGCTTCCCGTTTACTTGTGTGATTTCGAACTTTGAGTAGAAACGGAGAACCTCATCAGGGTCAACATCAGCGGCCTCAGCGCCCAAGTGCGTCCAACCTTGGAACTCAAGAAGATCCAAGAACTCTTGGCGCTGGTTCTCTGCCAGAAACTCGGCGGTGAAGAGGAGCGGCGAAAGGATTTTCTTGAAGCGTTTCTGCTTGGAGCCATTGCTCACGATCACTTCATCACCAGCATCTTCTTCATCTCCATCTCCCTCCTCTTCCTCAGGTTCCTCATCCTGGGGAGGGGCGTCCTCGTCATCGGAGGCTTCGTTCCGTTGTTCTTGGAACTCAACCATTGCAGTGTCCTCAGCTGTGGACGCCTGTTCTGTGGGAGGCGCGTCCACCGCTGGAGTCCTTGCCAAGGACTCTGTGGGAACGGATGGAGGAGACGTCCCTTGAACTTGAGCAGCTTCTTCGACGGCCGGAGAAGGCGGAGGAGGAGGAGGAGGTGAAGCTCTAGGGGGAGAGGGAGAAGGAGTGCGGAGCTTAGCTTTTGGGGGAGGAGCAGAGGAGGAGTTGGGCGGAACCACTGAGATCGGTTTCACCTTGAGCGGAGCAGAGGGAGGAGGCGGCAGAGTAGCAGGGGTAGCATCCTTTGCCTGGACCTGGACTTGTGGAGCGTCCTTGGCCTGGACTTGAGGAGCGTCCTCTACCCTTGGAGGAGGTGGAGGGAGTTGACGAAGGTCCTGCATACTCGCTTGGATCGCCTTCTCAACGGCTGCTTTCTCTGCTTGCTCTTGCTCTTGGCGCGCCTTCTCCTCTTTTGCCAGTTGAATTTCGGAGAGGCGAATGGCGGCCATTTCTTCATCCGTGACGCCCTCAAGCTGAGCAGAGGACTTGAGGCGTCGTTTTGGGGCAGGAGGGGAGGAAGGGATTGGCTTTGGTGGGGAGGAGGAAGGGCCTTTAATTTGGAGCGATTTGGACGGAGGGGGAGAGGAAGGCCTTTTCCTTTTTTGAGAAGGGACGGAGCCCGTAGGAGCCACAACAAACTCCATTATATCAGGAAGTAGTTTGGCGAGCTCGTCCACGGTTCCACCAAATGAGTCAGAAATGATTCCTGGCCCCATGAACGGTGGGTTGGTGTGATTGGTTTCTTGAAGGCGGGGCTTGACATATGTGATCATGAAATAGTGGAGGAGGCGTTGGATTTTAGGAGGATGTTCGTGAGTGGACGCCCTAAGACAAATGTTGGCGAGCGTCCTAGGCTCCTTTTCAAGCCAGTCCTCAATGAGAGGGTCAAGGGGAGGACGGCGTTTGGGTTGAGAGGGGAGCCGGCCAATTGAGCCACTGTAAACAGAGGCTTTGGTGATATTTTCTGGCTCAGGCTCGGGTTTGAAGGGCTTCTCAAGAAATGAGAACCTCTTCGGCTGGGTTTTGGATTGAGAGCGGGATTGTTGTTTTTGTTGAGGAGGTTGGGAGCGAAGGGGTTGAGGAGGGGTGTTGGAGTGGCGGCGCTGGGTGCTTTGAGAGGAGGAATGGTGGTGAGGGGGTTCTTGTCGGCCGAAAGGTCTGCCTCTCGACTCCATTAATGACCGGCCTTTCACCGGAGGAGATCTCGAAGAGCTAGTGTTTTTCGGTGCCGACGAGGGTGAGGGATTCTTTGAGGCTCTTGTGTTGGCCATTTTTTGAGATGGTTTAAATAGGGGAGGATTAGGGTTTGGAGAGAGATTTTGGGATTCGGTTGAAGATTTGGAAGATCTTTGAGATTTCTAAAAGTGTGCAAACAGCAGATGAGCGAAGAAAGGCTTTCGGAGTGCACAGGTGGGTATATATAGGAAGAAGACGAAGTTGGACGGTCAGGGGTAACAGGGTCTTTACACACAGCTTCCTCCACCCGCCTTCCCACGCGTGGCTTTCTTCTTTGCTAAGGAATACAGCTGTTGAGCACTGTTTGCGCATATCCCGAGATTTTTGCTGACGATTCGTTAAAACGGTTTACCTTCCCAATTTCAACCATTCAAACTTCTCACAACTGCAAAGGACTCTGACCTGACGTCCTTTCAACACACAACACTACACAACACAGAACTGAACCACGGCGTACCATTCACTGATCTCAACCTCTGTAATTAGAACTCTGTACAGACAACTCTCAGCTCTTAGCACGCGTCCCTTTGATCACTTAGAACCATTTTTGAAAATCAAGCAAGTAAGTCCCGTAAAGGTGAAACAAGGAATGCTCATAGGACGCGTTTGCAAGATTCTCGGCTTGGGTAAGCTTAGAGTTCCCATCATTTCGGCTTATGATGAGGGTAGGGTGATCAGGGATACTCTTGAGATGAAAAGCGAAATGAATACCATTCAAGGACACAAGCGAATACACATATCTTAGAATAGCGTCCTTTAAAGATGACTTTAATGCATGACACACCTTAAAACAAGTTCTCAACAAGACATAGCCAATCATGGAGGGAATAATAGAACGGGACTTGATCATTTAAAAGTTATCATCCCCAAGAGCAACCGGAGGTGCTCGTAGGGACGTCTATCAAGTGCTTTTGTGAAAATATCGGCCACTTGGTCCTCAGTCCTAACATGATCCACTCTAATTAATCCAAGTTCAACATTATCACGAAGAAAGTGATGCCTTATGTGAATATGCTTTGTCCTAGAATGATGAACGGGATTTTTGGCAATACTTATAGCACTGGTGTTGTCACACAAGATAGGGACTGTGTTGAGGGACGTACCATAATCTTCAAGTTGGTACTTGATCCATAGGACTTGTGAGCAGCACGAAGCAGCAGCAACGTACTCAGCTTCCGCGGTTGATAGTGCCACGGAGTTTTGCTTTTTGGATCCCCAAGATACAAGGCATGAGCCAAGGAATTGTGCCATTCCTGAGGTGCTCTTCCTATCCACCACATGGCCAGCGTAATCTGCGTCAGAGTAAGCTACCAGGTTCAGGGACGTCCTTCTAGGATACCATAGACATAGGTCATCCCGTCCCTTGAGATATCTGAAGATTCTTTTGACCTCTTGCATATGGGACTCCTTTGGATTTGCTTGGAATCGAGCGCACAAGCATACAACGAACATGATGTCGGGACGACTTGCCGTAAGATATAGCAAGGACCCTATCATTCCTCTGTAGAGCTTTTGATCTACACTCTTGCCTTCTTCATCAGCATAGAGGCGAGTGTTTGGGGAGATGGGAGTATCAATGGGTTTTGAAGAGTTCATCCCATACTTCTCAAGCATTTCACGGATGTACTTTTGTTGATGAATCCGCGTCCCATCTTTGAGCTGAGTGATTTGGAGTCCCAAGAAGAAGTTGAGTTCTCCTATGAGGGACATCTCAAACTCACTACTCATCAAGTTCTTGAATTCCTCTACAAATTTCATGTTAGTGCTTCCAAAGACTATGTCATCGACATAGACTTGGACAATTAAGACATCTTTATGAACTTTCTTTAAGAACAGGGTTTTATCAATGTTACCTCGTGTGTACCCGTTGGACAAGAGGAAGGACGCAAGCCTATCGTACCATGCACGAGGGGCTTGCTTGAGTCCATAGAGTGCCTTGTCCAAGAAGTACACATGATCTGGGTGATCAGCGTCCTCAAATCCTGGAGGTTGAGCGACGTACACTTCTTCTTTGAGCTTGCCGTTGAGAAAGGCTGTCTTGACGTCCATTTGAAAAAGCTTGAACCCTTTGTGAGCGGAAAAGGCGATGAGGAGGCGAAGAGCTTCAATCCTGGCGACAGGAGCGAAGGTTTCATCATAATCAATCCCTTCCTCTTGCCTATAGCCTTGAGCCACAAGCCTTGCTTTGTTTCTTGACACGCGACCATTCTCATCAAGCTTGTTCCTATAGACCCATCTCGTCCCTATTATGTTTTTGTTTCTCGGACAAGGGACGAGGGTCCAAACCTTATTTCTTTCGAATTGATTAAGTTCCTCTTGCATGGCCTGAATCCAATCAGCGTCCTGGAGTGCTTCCTTTATGTTCTTAGGTTCAACCAAGGACACAAAGGCGTTGAAGGCACAGAACGCTATGTTAGCATTAAGGGACTGATTCACGGCTGATCTTGTTTGAACTCCTTTTGACATATCTGAGATGATTTGATCCGTTGAATGAAGTCTCGAAAGATGGGATCCCTTATGAGTATCGTCCCTTACGGGAGTACATCTAGGGTCCGTCCAATCAGATTCATCTGAGTCAAACCCGTCGTCTTCATTGAGAGTTTCATAGAGTTCCCCCTCAGGTTGAGCGTCCTCTTCTTGACGCTGTTCTCCTTGTAGGCTTGATTCAGCGACCTCATGTTGAGCTGGAGATTCACTTTGAGATGGAACTTCCTGAACAACACTGGGAACTTCTACTGAGACTTCTTCAGGATTTTGAGTAGCGTCCTTAGGAACATAGTGTTTTCCAGAGGACCCGAAATCAACTTCATCATCGGAGTCATCCTGTTGCAGAGGAGATGAGCGTTCTTTCTTACTTGGTTTATCTTTGTGAGAAGAACTTTCTTTGAACACAACATGAATGCTCTCCTCAAGCTTTAGAGTTCGTTTATTGAAAACTCTATACGCTTTACTGGTGAGGGAGTATCCAAGGAATATGGCTTCATCACTTCTTGCGTCAAACTTTCCAAGTCTTTCTTTATCATTGTTGTGAACAAAGCACTTGCATCCAAAGACTCTGAGATAGTCGATGCGAGGCTTTCTTCCATTCAGCAACTCATAGGACGTCTTCTTCAGCAAAGGACGGATCATGGCTCTATTGATAATGTAGCACGCTGTAGCAATAGCTTCAGCCCAGAAGTACTTGGGGACGCTATTGGCTAAGAGCATAGTCCTTGCCATATCCTCCAGCGTCCTATTCTTTCTTTCCACCACTCCATTTTGTTGAGGAGTCCTTGGAGTTGAGAAGTTGTGAGAGACTCCATGTTGATCACAGTAGGCCACGAACTCTGAGTTTTGAAACTCCGTCCCAAGGTCTGATCTTATGGATTTGAGAGGCATCTCAAGCGCAACTTCCACTTGTTTGATGAAGACTTTGAATGCGTTGAAGCAATCTGTTTTTGAAGCTAGGAAAAGAACCCAGGTGAATCGAGAAAAGTCATCTACAAGGACATAGATATACCTCTTTCCACCATAGCTTAACGTCTTCATTGGTCCACAAAGATCCATATGGAGAAGTTCCAAAGGTTTCTTTGTGCTGACATCGTTCTTTGACTTAAAGGACGTTCTTGTCTGCTTTCCTTTGATACATGCTTCACACTGTTCAATTTTCTCAGGATCAATTTGGGAAAGACCTTTCACAAGATTTCTTTGATGAAGCTTGAGGATTGTGCTTGGTCCAGCATGGCCAAGTCGGCGATGCCAGAGGTTAGCGTCCGCCTTTGACACAGATAAGCACAATTCAGATTTTGGCTTGAACTCCTGATTGAAGATGTAGACATTGTTCTTTCGGACTCCTTTGAGGACAACTTTGTTGGATTTCTTGTTGATGACGAGGCACTCCTTTGAGTCAAATGTGACTAAGTTTTCACCTTGATCACACATTTGAGAGACGCTTAGGAGGTTGAAGCCAAGTCCTTCAACAAGGCTAACATTTGTCGCTTTGATAGACGGATTGAGAATAGCAGTTCCCGTCCCTTTGATCTTTCCTTTGCCCTTGTTGCCAAACGAGACAGTTCCTCCCGTGGCGCTACTTTGGATAGAAGTGAGATGGATCTGGCTTCCTGTCATATGGTTTGAGGCGCCACTATCAATGATCCATGGGCGTCCCCTCACTTCCACCTGCCAAAACAAGGTTAGTGTATGGCGACCCAGGCAAGGTGTTCCTTACCTGGTTCGTTACAGAAATAGAACTCTGGTTCTGGCATGTAGTCACTTATATTCACATCATTTGAAATAGCATGCTTTCTGAAAGAACTCTTAGATCGTCTAGGACGTCTAGGGTTAGCCTTAGGGACGGACTTATCATTTTCAATGTTATTCCTAGCAGCTTTGCCACTTTCAATGTCGTTCTTCAGTTTCAGGCAATCATATTTGAAGTGATCTCTTTTTCCACAGTACCAACACGTCCTATAGTAAGTACCAAGGTAGTACTTCTTGTTGGGACGTTGGATTTTGTTCTTTTTCATCTTTTGAGGGTCACAAACTTTTGAACCTTCCCCCTTAGCAATCTTCTTATAGATCCTATGACTAGTGGAGTTAGTGTAATAGTCCCTTTGACCTTTCTCTCCACTCTCTAGGACTCGAATTCTTTCAAGAAGGTTCTTGGTCTTTTCCCTTTCTAATTCAAGTTCTGAGGTTTTGCTAGCCTCAAAGTCACTAGGGAGAGAGTTCCTAGTGTCAGACTCGTATCCTAGTCCTCTTTTGGCTGGGACAAACACCATTGGTTGAACTACCTCAGTTACCGGGCTCTTCCCTAACGCTTTCACCTCTTCCCTAAGCTTAGCGTTCTCTAGCTTAAGGCACATCACTTCAGTTTTCAGGGTTTTAACTTCGACATGCGAGGACTCTAGTTGTAACGAAACTGTAGCACAGTTCTCACATTCAACTAGCCTATTTTCACTTTCAAGTTCAAGATCATCCATTCTATGTTGCATAACAACGCTTTCTTCCATGATTCTTTTAATGAGCTTAATAAGTTTGGTTTTGGAACAATTGTCTAAGGAGTTCATCATGGATTCACGAGTTACCTCTTGTTCCTTTTCAGAAGCGTCCTCTTCAAGGACTGGGGCGTCCTCCACAGCCATGTACGCCACTGGTCCTTCTGGTTCTTCATCATCAGAACTCACATTATCCCATGCGGCTTCGCACGCTCCCAAGAGAGCTTTTATCTTCATTTCTTTTGAGTTTAGTCCCGTAGTACACCTTTTAGCAAAGTGTCCTTTCTTGTTACATTTGTAGCAAGTAAGTTCCTTCATCTCTGCCTCTGTATACTTGGGACTCTCCTTTTTGTAAGGCATCTTGTGTTTCTTGGAATCTCTGACCTTTTTACCCCATAAGCGAGCAACTTTGTGTAGAAGGGCAATCTCTTCCTCTTCTTCCAGCTGTTCCTTAGTCTTGCTTTCCTTTTCTTTGAAAGCTTGAGCACGCATCCTTTCACGATTCTCATTTTTATTTGCTTCCACCATTAGGGCAATATCTCTTTGGTGGCGCAGATACTTAGCGTACTCTGGAGTTGACGTCATCAAAGCAAGATCTGTCTGGGGGTTTCTAGCCAATTCAGCCATATCAGCTTCCCTTCTCGCTTCATAGCCTCTCAGCTTCCCATAGATCTCTTCCATATCCAGGGTTTTGTTGGCTGTGTTCTCCTTGAACGTAGTCCTATCAAAATTCCATTTTCCTGTAAGCCCATCAATGACTACTCCGACTCTGTTTCTCATTGAGACTTCAGCTTCTGGGATGCCTAAATTTCGCATCTTGGTCACAAGAGCTTCAAAGCGGTATGAGTAGTCCTTGACAGATTCGTTAGGAAGCATTCTGAAGGCATTGAACTCTCGTTTGATTTCAAGCTTGACGTCTTCCTTCATCTCTGCCGTACCCACATGGTACTTCTCAAGAGCTTCCCATTGTAGTTTGGCTGTTGCCAAATTGCTAACTCGGGTGGCGTCCCTTTCGCAGAGGGACGCTTGAAGGAAGCATATAGCCTTAGCGTTTGTTTCCAAAAGCTTGAATTCGTCAGGACCCCACTCGTCCTCTTTGTCTCTCTTGTCATCAGGGATGGTAAGGTCACCCTTCATGATCACTCTCCAGCATTGATAATTCTGACTTCTGCAAAAGTTCTCGAAGCGGATCTTCCAGCGGTTGAAGTTGCCGTCCGTCAGACGAGGAGGCTTTACAAAAGAGATTCCAATAGGTTCCATGTCCATCTTATACCTGCAACTCAACAAAAATCTAGAGCGCCTGCTCTGATACCAATTGTTGGATCGTAAGTCAGTTAATGAGGGCGTCCTTAACTGGGTTAAGGGCGTCCTTTAGTGCAGCGAAAAATAGACTTAACAGAATACAAGATAAGTGGACACGAGTATTTATAGAGGAACCCCACTAAGACCAACTAGTCTTATGGGTAAACCTCTACCTCCGTTGGAGGATTTTCAACAGCCGTCCCTTATCTTATTAAGAGCGAGTCCTTACAACTTAGGCGAGTCGTTACACTTCTCTGAGCTAAGCGTCCGTCCTTAGCCTCACTAGTAACACTCCTTTCAACCTAACAAGTAACCTAACACTCTTAGCTATAAGGAAGCTATCACTCACGTCTCTCACGGTTCGTTGTGAGAGACAAACTACAACTCTAATTGAGTTGTGGTTTGTTTTGGATTTGATGTGGTTGGACTTTCTTTCTCTTGCTTCAAGCTCACTTGATCTTCTTGATCTTCGTTCGTGTTCTTGAATGCTTCGGGAGAGCTTGAGAGAAAGTCTTCAAAGTCCACTCTTGCACCCACATGCCGCTATGCATACTCCTTGGAGAGTATTTATAGCGGCAGTGATTCTTGTCCTCTAGCGTCCTCTGAGACTTGGCAGGATCCTCGATCTTTGATCAACGGTGCGATGAGCGTCTTGAGGAAGTCAACTCTGTTGACGCTTGGGAAGCCTCCGCGTGGGTAGGGGACCATCGCTGGGAAAGCGACGTCTTTGGCATTGTCTACACGTGCCCAGACAAAGGAAGCTTCCTTCTGAGGACTAAGGCCGGACGATGATGTAATCATGTTGGGGCGGCCTTGATTTGAATTTGAACTTTGTCCGTATTTTGGCGCGGGGACCTTTCTTGATGAGGACTCCGTCCTATCTTGCGCAGGGACTCCGCCAATTACATTTAGCTTTGGAAGTTCTGGTAACATGCGTCCCTACAGCATAGGGACTGCTGTTCACTTGTTGTCCTTTTCGCTCATGTGCGTCCACTGGACTTACCTGAGATCAAAACTTGGACAACTTATCAAATACATTTGAGTTTGTCATTATCAAAACAAGGGACGATTATTATTGGTTTAGATATTAACGACTGACGTCCTTAATATCGTCCCAACATCGGTCCAAAGACACATCTTTAAGAGACCTCGGGCCCGACTTGCACACCTCGGTCCACCACCTCGGGCCACCATGGAACCTCGGGCCCGACATACTGGGTACCTCGGTCCTAATGCATTTTTCAGCTTGTTTCGCTCCGTTCTCTCTCATTTTAGCTCCGATTGACTCGATTCTTTCGCCATTCTCTTCGTCTTCACTTGAGGCTTCTTTCCATGCATTGTTAGCTCCATTTTGGCTCCTTTTCCATCCTTGAATTTCTCCATTGATTCCATGCTCCAATCTCCATGATTCTTGCTCCAAAATGCCTACAAAACACACAAAACGCGCATAGTCTCCGAATCTCATAGAATATCGGAATCCATGCTAAAAAGGGACAAAACTAACAAAGAAAGGAACAAAAGACACATATTTACAAGGGAAATTAACTACTAAAACACCACCAAAATGAGAGACATCAGCGTCCCAACAATTTCCCCCTTTTTGATGATGACAAACTCTTCAGCAAAACAGTTTTGACATTGGAACTTAGCATGCATGAAAACTTAGAGGCGTCCTCTAATACAGCTGAACATTTTAATCAGCACAAGTTTTCAATCTTTGATTCTCTAGCTTTTGGATTTTAAGGAGAGAGTCGCATCCTAGAAAAGTTTCTAAGCGTCCTCTGTTATTCTAGCATGAGAGTTCTTTAGACCTTTCACTTAATAGTTTCCCCTTAACGCTTGCTTATTCTAGATAACTATTTTATAGCGCATCTCTGCAAAACTACACTTCCCCCTTTTGGCATCATCGAAAAGGATAACAAGTGATAAGGACGTTAGCACAAACACATAACTAAAGGCAGTGGAACGCTTAAACACATGCAAGCAAACAGTGGAATTGCCATTCAAACAAACTTAGAGTTAGTACAGACCAAGGTCATAATGTTTGAAGTTCAAAAGAAGCAAAGGCAAAATGATAGGGGATTAAAGGGGTGGTGGCAATCATTGAGAACGGCGCTGATCTTGATAAAACTGGAGCAATTTCTCTTGAAGTTCAGCAGCCTTGGCGAACGCAGATGACAAGTCCTTTAAGGCAGAGTAGATGAGGCACTGATTATCCATAATGGCACCCATGAGTTCTGCTGGAGGATGCTGAGAGATGTTGGCAGGAGCAGAACGGGGCAAAGGACCTGTACTTGATGAAGGAGCGTCCGTGGGAAGAGCTAGAGAAGAAGGCCCTAAGAGCAATAGATCAAGAGTTGTAAGATCTACAACAGGATCTTGGTCCTGAGGAGACTCTTGAGACGCAGGATTAAGCCTTGCGGCCTCGGCCTCAGCAGCTAGGCGTTCTTCCTCGGCTTTCTGTCTGGCTTCCTCAGCCTCAGCTTCTAACTGTTTGAGCACAGACAGCAGCTCTTCATTGTGCCTTATCTCGACGAGTCCCTTCTTAGCATTCCATTTCAAACCAAGTTCTTCAGAGGGAGCGTTCTCATCATAAGCATCTTGGGACTGCAAGATCGCCTTCACTACACCAGGGTACGGCAAGGCGTGCCTCTTCCTTCCACACTTGGCCATATGTTGCATAGCAATTCTGGCTAAGTTGATTGGGCGACGTTCTAGGATAGCGTCAATTAGGATTATATCGTGTGTTTGCACAATTGAACGCTTTTCCTGCCTTGGAAGAATGGCGCGACAAATGAAGTAGTGAATGATTGCGCCAACCTTGCTCAGAACGTGAGCTACCCTGTCTAGTCCCATCGGCCTTTTTCCTTGAAAGATATGATCAACCAAAGGCAGTTCTTGATCAGTCGTTTCGAAGCCGCCTTCAGGAAGTGAGCTAAGAGCATCGGACGGTGGCTTGCGAGGACTAAGACCAAGAAAGGAGCGCATTTGACGTTCTGTCACTGAAGCTTTCCCACCTTCAATTTTGAAGTGGAGGGAGCCTTCTTTTGCCTTGTAGCACAAATCCCTGTAGAACGCCTTCACCTGTTCCTTGTCAACAGTTGTCGGCGCTGGTCCAAAGTTCTGCCATCCTTGAAATTTCAGGAGCTCGAGGAACTCCTGAACTGATTCATCGTCAAAGGAGGCTAGCCACTCTTCAGAGTAAATGAGCGGGCTAAGGACTTTGACGGGCACATCAGCGTTCTTCCTTTTACGCTTGCCCTTGGGGGACTCAGAGTCCTCATCGTCATCTGACTCGTCCTCAGCCTTCTCCGAGTCACTGTCAGAGGCGTCCTTTGAAGGAGCGTCCTCTGTGCCTTGTTCTTTTTCAGCATCGCCACCAGCTGTGGCTTGATCGGCACCAGAGGTCTGACCTTGAGATGTGCCCTCGGCGTCCTGAGCCTCTGTCTGTTGTTCTGTTGTTGTTGGCTCAGCGTCCGCTGGGACTTGATTGGATTCTGTTTGGATTGTGGGGGAGGGGTTTTCTTGTGGTGCTTGGGATGGGTTGAGGATTGGGAGGGATTGGTCATAAGGAGGGACTTCCTGAGCATCACGCGCGAGCTCATCAGATAGAGTCGGCTCGGCGTTCTCCTGAGCGACCTGGTGCGCACCAGCGTCCTCAATTTGTTGAGCAAGAGCGTTCACCTCTCCTTCCGCTTCATCATTCGAATCCCCAACAACATCAATGAAAGGGGAGTCTTGAGCGGGCGTACCTCTTTGGCTCTCAGAAGAGCTAGAGGAGGAAGAGGAGGAGGGAACGTGCTCTATCTGAGCAGGAACGTCCCTTGCGAGCAAAACCCTTGGCTTCTCACCAGCTTTCCTTCGACGAAAGGTATGCTCAAGAGTGTGTTCTGTCTCCTCCGGGCCACTTTTGGAGGATGGACGGTGGGACTTTGGAGTCTCGGGGTCCTTAGGAGGGGAAATGTGAGCCGGGGCAGTTGGGAAATTAGCCAAATTTAGAGGGGAATGAGTGCGGGGAGGAAAGGGGATTAGGGCATTTGCTCTTGAAGGTTGGGGGGACGGAGGAGGGGTGGGGAGTTGGACTATTGATATTTGTTGAGGGGGAGGAGTGGATTCTTTGGACAGGTTGGACGGCCTTTTTGTGGTGCTTGGCCGTTTTGTGGGGGGTGTTGAGGATGGGACGCTGGAGGTTTTGGCCTTTTTGAGGGGCCTAGGATCGTGAACCTTTTTGGAGCGTCCCTCCTTTAAATGAGCAGGGAACTTGTCCACAATCTCTGTCGGTTTGGAAGCGGAGAAGGGTTGGGAAGATTTTGAGAGGGGAGAAGAAGGGGCAGGACGCTTGAGTAATTTTTTGGTGGTAATGGTGGGAACGGCAGGAGGAGGAGGAGAAGGACTCGGCACCCGGTTCTTGGTCATTTGAAAGGCTATGGAGTTCCTTGGGTACATGGGGAACTCGGGCAAGACTGCATTGTGCAAGTCCGGGATAAGTTCAAGAAGAGGGCCAAGATTCTCACCTCCAAACTGCGAGAAGAACAGCACATCGTCCATCCGTCCAGGTAGGTCTTTGTATTCTGTGTTGTGGAAGCTGGGGACGACAAAGCGTTCAATGAACTTCTTGTAGTTCTTTGTTTTGACTTCATCGTTCTTTACTTCTGGCAGTTCCATGCGTTCTCTGATAAGATTGTACAGCGTCTTGGGCTTCTTGTTGATGAAGTCCAATAGAGACTCATTGAGAACGATGGGCTTTGGTTTCTCAATGTAGTGAGACTTGACAAGCTTTCTACGCTTCCCGCCGGTAGAAGATCCGGCCACGTTCAACTGCCTTTGAGACATGATTTCAGATGAAGTGTAGAGAGAGAAAGTCGCCGGAGTTCTAGAGAGAAGTCAGAGCAATTTTGAGAGCGAGAAAGTGGTTGAGCGTAATAAATTTGATTGTGACTGTTCCGGCCTTATATAGAGGAAGCGGTGGCACAAATGGTAATTAACACTGTTTTACTGTGCGACACGTGGCAAAACTTCCCCCTTAAGATTTGAGCAAAAGCAACGGTCACTGTTCACACTTTCAAAAGTTCAAAATTCTGACTCTTCAACTGCTCTTCAACAACTGAACTGGCGTTCTTACTAACAAACACTGAGCGTCCTCTCATACTTAGCAAAATTTTACCTCTTCAAGCAAACTTCTTCAAGCAAACCAACAAACAACTTACCGTTCTTGTGATTACCTTTCGAACCAGTTGAGAACAACGCAAGTACGTCCCGTAAAAGGAAATATGAAGCTCATAGGATGCTTTTGCGGAGTTCTCGGCTAGGGTAAGCTTAGAGTTCCCATCATTTCGGCTTATAATGAGGGTTGGGTGATCAGGGATACTCTTTTCAAGACAAAATAGAGAAAATTTGAATGGCGTTCCAAATTAGCAAACACATGAAGTTTTAGACTAGCGTCCTTGCAAATATGAATTCAATGCATAACAGTCCTTAAACACTTAGAATCTACAAAACATAGCCAATCATTGAGGGAATAGTAGAACGGGACTTGCTACTTAAAAGTTATCATCCCCAAGAGCAACCTGAGATGCTCAAAGGGACGTCTATCAAGCGCCTTAGTGAAAATATCAGCTATTTGGTCTTCAGTTCTTACATGCTCCATACTAATGAGTCCTAGTTCAACATTATCACGCAAGAAATGATGCCTTATATGAATATGCTTTGTGCGTGAATGAAAAACAGGACTCTTAGAAATTTCAATAGCACTTGTGTTATCACAACGAATGGGAATAGTTTCAAGATTGATACCGTAGTGCTCTAGTTGATATTTGATCCAGATAACTTGTGAACAGCACGAAGCAGCAGCAACGTACTCGGCTTTCGCAGTTGAGAGCGCCACAGAGTTCTGTTTCTTAGATCCCCAAGAGACTAAGCATGAACCAAGGAACTGCGCCATTCCTGAAGTGCTTTTCCGATCAATTGCGTGACCAGCATAATCTGCGTCCGAGTAGCCAACTAGCTTGAAGGACGTCTTCCTGGGATACCAAAGGCAAAGATCATCGCGTCCTTTGAGGTAGCGAAAGATCCTCTTGACTTCTTGCATGTGGGACTCCTTTGGATTTGCCTGGAAGCGTGCACACAAGCAAACGGCAAACATAATGTCGGGACGGCTTGCGGTCAAGTAGAGCAAAGAACCAATCATCCCTCTGTAAAGTTTTTGATCAACGTCCTTTCCCTGTTCATCTGCGTAAAGACGCGAGTTTGGAGAACATGGGGTTGCAACAGGTTTGGACGTGTTCATCCCGTACTTCTCAAGCATTTCACGGACATATTTTTGTTGGTGAATGCGCGTTCCTTCCTTGAGTTGATTGATTTGAAGTCCCAAGAAGAAATTGAGTTCTCCAATGAGGGACATCTCAAACTCACTACTCATTAAGGACTTGAACTCATCTACAAGCTTCATGTTAGTACTACCAAAGACTATATCATCAACATAGACTTGGGCAATCAAAATGTCCTTGTGAACTTTCTTTATGAACAAAGTTTTATCAATTGAACCTCTAGTGTACCCATGAGACAAAAGAAAGGACGCAAACCTGTCGTACCACGTACGAGGGGCTTGCTTGAGTCCATAGAGAGCTTTGTCTAAGTAGTACACATGATCTGGGTGAGAGGCGTCCTCAAAGCCAGGCGGCTGAGCAACATACACTTCCTCCTTTAGCTTTCCATTGAGAAAGGCAGTCTTGACGTCCATCTGAAATAACTTGAATCCTTTGTGAGCGGCGAAGGCAATAAGGAGACGAATGGCTTCAATTCTAGCAACAGGAGCAAAAGTCTCATCATAGTCTATGCCTTCCTCTTGCTTGAATCCTTGAGCCACCAGTCTTGCCTTGTTTCTTGACACATGTCCACTCTCATCAAGCTTATTTCTGAACACCCATCGCGTCCCTATGATATTTTTGCCTTTGGGACGTGGGACGAGAGTCCAAACTTTGTTCCTTTCAAACTGATTGAGTTCTTCTTGCATTGCTTGAATCCAGTCAGCGTCCTGGAGTGCTTCTTTGATATTCTTTGGCTCCACCATAGAGACAAAGGCATTGAATGCACAGAAAGTCAAATTTGCACTCTGGGACTTGCTTGCAGCTGACCTTGTTTGAACGCCTTGAGAAGGATCTGAGACAATTTGAGAAGTTGGGTGGTCCCTAGAGAAGCGGGACTCCCTTTGAAACAAATGAGCAAATCTTCGATCAATGTCGCCATTTGAATCATCACTATCACTTTGAGCATCGTCCTCAATGTGTTCCCCCTCAGAGAGACCGTTCACACCTTGACGTTGTTCGCCTTGTTGACTTGATTCAGCTACATCTTGTTGAACTGGGGATTCACTATGAGACGGAACTCCTTGAACAACACTGGGAGCGTCCATTGAGACTTCTTCAGGATTTGGAGACGCGTCCTTAAAGACATAGTATTTTCCAGAGGTCCAATCTTCAGCTTCATCTTCAGAGTCGTCTTGTTGTTGTAAAGAGGAGCGTTCTTTCTTACTTGGCTTTTCTTTGTGAGAAGAACGTTCCTTGAACACAACATGAATACTCTCCTCAAGCTTTAGAGTCCTTTTGTTGAAGACTCTATATGCTTTGCTAGTAAGAGAGTACCCAAGGAATATGACTTCATCACTCCTTGCATCAAACTTTCCAAGTTTTTCTTTATCATTGTTGTGAACGAAACATTTGCAACCAAAGACTTTGAGATAGTCAATGCGAGGCTTCTTTCCATTCAACAACTCATAGGACGTCTTCTTTAGCAAAGGACGGATCATGGCACGGTTGATGATGTAACACGCTGTAGCAATAGCTTCCGCCCAGAAGTACTTGGGAACGCTATTTGCTAAGAGCATAGTTCTTGCCATATCCTCTAGCGTCCTATTCTTTCTTTCCACAACTCCATTTTGTTGAGGCGTTCATGGAGCTGAGAAATTGTGAGAGACTCCATGTTGATCACAGTAGGCCAGGAACTCTGAATTTTGAAACTCCGTTCCATGGTCTGATCTTATGGCTTTGAGAGGCGTCTCAAGAGCAACTTCCACTTGTTTGATGAATACTTTGAACGCATTGAAACAATCTGCTTTGGACACCAAGAAAAGAACCCAAGTGAATCGAGAAAAATCATCTACAAGAACGTAAATGTACCTCTTTCCACCGTAGCTCAACGTCTTCATTGGTCCGCAAAGATCCATATGGAGCAGTTCCAAAGGCTTCTTTGTACTTACTTCGTTCTTGGATTTGAAAGACGTTCTTGTTTGCTTCCCTTTGATGCAAGCTTCACACTGTGCAACTTTCTCAGGATCAATTCGGGGAAGTCCTTTCACAAGATTTCGCTAGTGTAGCTTAAGGATTGTGCTTGGTCCACAATGGCCAAGTCGGCGATGCCATAGATCAGCGTCCTCCTTTGAAGCAGATAGACACAACTCTGATTTAGGCTTGAACTCCTGGTTAAAGATGTAGACATTGTTCTGGCGTACTCCTTTGAGAACGACTTTGTTTGATTTCTTGTTGATGACGAGGCACTCCTTTGAGTCGAAAGTGACTAGATTTTCACCTTGATCACACATCTGGGAGACGCTAAGGAGATTGAAGCCAAGTCCTTCAACAAGGCTGACATTTGTTGCTTTGATGGACGGGTTGAGAATAGCAGTTCCCGTTCCTTTGATCTTTCCCTTGCCCTTGTTGCCAAACGAGACAGTTCCTCCCGTGGCACTACTTTGGATAGAAGTGAGATGGATCTGGCTTCCTGTCATATGATTTGAGGCGCCACTATCAATGATCCATGGGCGTCCCCTCACTTCCACCTGCCATAAGAACGTTAGTGTTTGGCGACCCAGGCAAGGTGTTCCTTACCTGGTTCGTTACAATAATAGAACTCTGGTTCTGGCATGTAGTCATAAATATTCACATCATTTGAAATAGCATGCTTGCGGAAAGAGTTCCTAGAGCGTCTAGAACGCCTAGGATTAGCCTTAGGAACAGACTTAGCATTTTCGTTGTTAGTCCTAGCAGCTTTTCCATTTTCAACATCTTCTTTGAGTTTTAAGCAATCATATTTGAAGTGATCCCCTTGTCCACAGTACCAACACGTCCCATAGTAAGTACCAAGGTAGTACTTCTTATTGGGACGCTGAATCTTGTTTTCTTTCATCTTTTGAGGATCACAAACTTTTGAACCGTCCCCTTTAGCAATCTTCTTGTAAATTTTATGACTGGTGGAGTTAGTGTAGTAGTCTTCCTTTCCTAATTCTCCACTCTCTAGAACTCTAATTCTTTCAAGAAGATTTTTGGTTTTCTCCCGTTCAAGTTCAAGTTCAGAAATTTTACTTGCCTCAAAATCACTAGGAAGGGAGTTCTTAGTGTCAGATTCATAACCTAGACCTCTCTTAGCTGGGACGAAGACCATAGGTCTCACTTCTTCAACTATGGGACTCTTACCCATCACTTTAACTTCTTCCCTAAGCTTAGCGTTCTCAAGTTTGAGACACATGATTTCAGTTTTTAGGGACTTAGTTTCTTCACAAGAGGACTCTAGTTGAATAGTCATGGAACTACAGTTTTCACATTCAACCACTATATTTTCATTTTCAAGTTCAAGTTCATCCATTCTATGTTGCATGACAACACTTTCTTCCATGATTCTTCCAATAAGTTTAATGAGCTTGGATTTAGAACAATTTTATAACGAACTCATCATAGACTCACGGGTTACCTCATTTTCAGATTTCGAAGCGTTCTGTTCAACAACTGTGTCGTCCTCCATAGCCATGAAAGCTACTTGCTCACCACCAGATGCGTCCTCAAAGGCTATGTATGCTTGTTCATCGGGTTCTTCATTATCATCATCATCAGAGGAAGAACTCCCATTGTCCCATGCAGAGGCGAACGCTCCAATGAGAGCTTTCGTCTTCATCTCTTTAGCAGACATTCCTGATGTACACTTCTTAGCAAAGTGCCCTTTCCTGTTACACTTGTAACATGTGAGTTCCTTCATTTCTGCCTCAGAGTACTTGTGGCTTTCCTTCTTGGGCATCTTGTGTTTATTGACAACTTTGTTCCTTTTGCCAAAAACACGGAGAACTTTGTTAAAGAGAGCAACTTCTTCTTCTGCATCCAGCTGTTCTTTAGACTTGCTTTCTCTTTCCTTTAAGGCTTGAACGCGCATCTTCTCGCGGTTCTCAGCTTTGTTGGCTTCCACCATTACAGCGATTTCCTGTTGACGCCGAAGGTACTCAGCGTACTCTGGTGTTGTGGACGCCAAAGCAAGATCAGTTTGAGGATTCTGTCCAAGCTGAGCCATATCAGAAATTCTTTTTTCCTCGTACTGCCTGAGCTTCCCATAGATTTCTTCCATATCTAGAGTTTTGTTGGCTGTATTTTCTTTGAACGTTGTCCTGTCAAAGTTCCAGACTCCGGTCAAACCATCAATGACCACTTGAACTCTATTCCTCATGGAGATTTCTGTTTCTGGGATGCCCAAGTTCCTCATCTTGGTGACAAGGGCCTCAAAACGATATGAGTAGTCGTTCACCGACTCATTTGGCAGCATACTAAAAGCATAGAACTCCTTCTTGATTTTCAGCTGGACGTCCTCCTTCATTTCAGCTGTTCCTACATGAAACTTCTCCAGGGCGTCCCACTGTTGTTTAGCCGTTGGCAAGTTACCAACTCGAGTGGCGTCCCTTTCACATAGGGATGCTTGAAGGAAACACATGGCTTTTGCGTTGGTTTCCATCAATTTGAACTCGTCAGGACCCCACTCGTCCTCCTTATCAGCTTTGTCAGCGGGCACCTTGAGATCTCCTGTCATAATGACCTTCCAGCATTGATAATTTTGACCTCTGCAAAAATTCGCGAACCTTGTCTTCCGGCGATTGAAGTTGCCGTCCGTCAGGCGCGGAGGCTTCACAAAACAGATTCCAATCGGTTCCATGTCCATCTTTACCTGCAACTCAGTAAGAATCTAGAGCGCCTGCTCTGATACCAATTGTTGGATCGTTAGTACTGAGGGACGTCCTTTACTTTGGTAAAGGCGTCCTTAGGTTAGCCGTCCCTACGAGGAGTAAGGGCGTCCTTGAGTAATGCAGCGGAAATTAAGTACTAAACAGGTAAGTAATGAACGCAGTGAATTATAGAGGAACCACTCAAGACCAAGTAGTCCTTGAGTGTAAACCTCTACCTCCTTGGAGGATTTTTGAATAGTTCTTTCCTTTATATTGAACGTCCTTACAGTTGTACTGGCGAGTCTTTACAGTTCTCTGGCACTTAGCTTTTCCTAAGTCCACTAGTAAAGGACTCCTCTAAGCCTACAACTTAAGCGAGTTCAATCTATCAAAGGACTCTATTCCTACGTTCTGCAGTACTTCGCAGAACTCTCTTTCTCTCTTTTTGGATTTTCTCTTACAAACTGTTTTTGTGATTTGGTTACAAGTCTCACTCGATCTAACACAAGTTCTAGTACTGTTCTTGAGTTCTTGAGTTAGTTCTTCGTGTTCTTGAGTGAGTCGTTTTCTCTCTGATTCTCTCTGAATATTCCTGAAAGCGTTGGCGTCACAATAAATGCCTTGGGGCTATTTATAGGACTTGGGGAAGGGCGTCATTTCTCTGGGACGATCATGCCCTTCGTGGACGTGGCTACAGGATCTTCCTCCACGTAGTAGGGCGGTGATGAGGAAGCTTCCTGTATCCAGCTGTGTATGATGAACTCCGCTACAGGATCGGCCGCCACGTGTTGATGGACTCTGCAACAGGATCGGCCGCCACGTAGTGTTGGACTCCGCTACAGGATCGGTCTCCACGTGTCCTTGGATGATCAAACATTGTCGAGTGATGTCATGCTGTCGGCTAGTGAGTAAGGACTCCTTTCTTGCGTTCCTACTTGCTTGGGACTCCGTCCTTGCTCAAGTAGTCTCTAACTGGTCCTTACTTCCTGTTAGCTAGCGTCCCTGAGCTTATGGGACGCCCATACACACTTGTTGTCCTTTTGATCACTGGCGTTCCTGAACACTTGGACAACTTTATTAGAATCAAAGTGAGTTTGTCATATCAAAACTAAGGGACGGTTGTGTGGAACACTAACAAGTACGCAAGCGTTCTTGATAGCGTCCCAACACCGAGCATCTTCTTCACGCATGGAGAGGCCTTCAAAGAAATCAAAGAAAGCGTCAAAGATGGATGATGTGCAATTTGAGGATGATGATATGGCTCAAAGCTATGAGCGGTACATGGGTCTAGCTCACCACACTAGGTGGCTAGATTGGGAGTCTATCAAGAGGATGAGTTTGGAAACGGCTCTCAACCGGTGCTACTCTCACATTGGTCTCGATGTGATGTTAAGGTGGAACAACACTCACTACCCCGCCTTGACATCGGAGTTCATGGCCACCTTCAAGTGCACTTATGAAGGAGTTGAGGATAATGAAGGAATAATCACCTTTCAATTGGGAAATGAGGCACAAGAGCTCTCGCTTCGGAACTTGGCGGTCTATCTTGGATTTCCTTTTCCAAGAGAGGAAGCTTTTGTGGACAATGACAAGGTGAACTACCTTTGGAGGTATGTGGCGGGGAGGAGCGAGATGAGGAAAGGAGCCTCAACGAATGAGATAGCGAGTCCTCTCTTCCGGGTGATGATCCGTGTTTTGGGGTGCACCATCTTTGCCCGACACGAGCTAAGCAAGCCGATGAAGGAAGAAGCTATGCTACTTCATGAGATGTTGTTTCAAAAGGAGAAGTCGATGAACCTCACATGGGAATGGGTGAAATTGGTGAGGGACTTCCAAAGCTCATCATGGATTTACTTTGGAGGGATGATAGCCCGCTTGGCTCATCGTCTTGAGGTGGATCTATCCAAGTACACGCCGGCACCGAATGGGGTGGAGTTCATGGATCTCAAGTATTTCAAGAAAGCCAACATCATCAAGGAGAAAGACGTCACTGGTGCCACCACTTATCTAGCACCTCATTCCAACTATGACAAGGTGAATGTTCCTTTGGGGCCAAGTCTCTTTGATCTCTCGTGCTACTATAATTGGTTTCAAGTGTGGGCCGGCAAAGAGAATCCTTTTGGCGAACCGGAGGGGACGATTGAGTGTAGACGACGTGCCCAACACATTCGTTTCACTACTCCCCAAGCTTCTACGGATACCGATGAAGAGCCGAACCAATTTGAGTTTGCAAGAAGGGAGGCCATGGATGTTGATTTGCCTCCCGAAGAAGAAGATGAAGGATACCGCAACTTGCTCACCGACCAAGCTCCAACGCTTTTGGACCGAGATGCAGGGCACCTCGGGCCCGACGTACATCAGCGTCGGTCCGACACTTATTTGCCCGAGTCGGTCCCTAGTCACTTTGAGAGAGGAGAAGGAAGTGGAGCAAGGCAAGTGATTCGCTCTATTTTGTATAGGTTAACTCTTGTATTTTAGGGCTTTATTGAGTGTGTTTAGGTTAGAGTTGTGCGTAATTGTGATATCTAGGCCGAAGACACAAGAATTCAAGAATCAAGAGTTTTAAGGCGTTTTGAGCTGTCTGCGCGACACCACTTGCTTGCAAAGGCTATATCGTGAGCTACAGAAGTCGGATTGAGCTGGTTCCGGTGCCATTGGAAAGCTAACTTCAAGTGCTTCAACTCACCTTTTTGTACCGAAGTCAGATTCCAAGCCGAAGATGGTCAAAACAGCCTCCAAAGTGACACTAGCGATTCTGTCAAGATTCCGCGACCGCGGCGGAGGATCCGCGACCGCGGTGGCTGCCGAGACGGATTATTCTTCTCTGTCGTAAATGCGCGGGCGCGGCCATGGCGACGCGACCGCGGTGATGCCGAATCCGAAGCGGGCCGAAGATCTATCTTCTTTCTATCTTCTTGTCTTTTCTCTTTCCTTCTCTATCTTTTCTCCTTTCCTAATTAGATTAGGGGAGCATGTTCCCTGGGTCTATATAAGGAGGAGTCTGCCTTAGGTCTTATTCATATTCCAATTCATAATTCAATTCTTTTCTTTTTAGTTTAGTTTTGGAGAGCTAGTCTCCTTGGGTTTGTTCAAGGGAGAAGCTCTGATGTATGAACTCGTGAGATTTTGGTAATTGATTTCTATCGTTTGGTTAATATTGATACTCTTGTGCTTCATCCCATGATCTATGTTTGATTTTATGAGTCTGGCCAACTTGTTTGATTGACTTAGATCTATCGTTTGATTTAGGATTGGTTGTTGTCTATGCATCTTTCCTATTTCTCGAAACAACTCTATTCTAGGACCGTGGACTAGTTTAGGGAAGAGTATTCAATGGTTTAATTGTGCATGAGACTCGTAGCTTGATTGCATGACTTGATTTCCTAATATCCTTGTTCTCTATGCTAATTCTAGGTTTAAGCGTCCTTGCCTAGGGTTAAAGAATTGCTTGGACCGTGGACTTGCGATTGTTAATGATCAGGATAGGAATTGACCATAGGTGTGAATGAAATCAATGGATGAATCTATGATCGAGTGATTATTAAAGAGTGGATCTTTTGAATGAACCTGCCTCTTATCTATTTGTTTATTTGTTTGTTATTTGTTTCCTAGGTTAGTTTCGATATCTCTTTGATTTCCCCCTTATCCTTAGTTGATAGATTTATTGATACTAGAAGCGGTTAGTTCTCTTGGGTTCGACCCCTTACTTGCATGCTATACTTAGTTTGTAGTTTGGGTTATTTATCTTTGATCTTGACACGACGACTTTAGCCGAGTCAGCAAGAGCAACCGCATTTTGGAGGGTACGAAGGTTATGCCCAATGGTATGGGCCCGGAATGGTCATCCCCGAACCTCAACAATCGGTGGACATGAACTTTCTAGCCAACCAATTGGCTCACCTTCAACTCCAACAATCAAGCATGCTACAAGAAGCCCATCAACTCAATCTTCAACAACAACAAATGTATCTTCAACAACAACAAATCTCCCACCAACATGAAGTCTTCCAAGCTCAATATGAAGAGGTGAACCGAAATCTTGCTTACACTAGGCGTGATGTGGATGATTTGAGCACGGTGGAGGACCAAAGGTGGCAAGTTCAAGAAAGTTTCAACGAGTGGATGGTCAGGAATTATCCCTCCCGAGAGGACACTTGGACGCGCCCTTCACCTCAACTCCAACCACCAAGTCTAGATCCTTTCCAAGCCCAAGTGTATGAGCGAGAGAGGCAAGCACGGCTCCAAAGAGGACGACGCCGTGAGCACCCTCCAAACTAAGTCTAGACATGCCAATCAAGAATAAGAAATTGTGAGCTTTCCTAACTCTTATCTCTTTTATTTTTGAGTTTTGATTTCTTTGTTTTGATGAGGACATCAAAATTCTAAGTATGGGGTGGGGTTAGTTGCTCATAGTTTCATGTGTAGATTTCTTGTGTTTGTTCTTATTTTGTTATGGGATGTTTACTTTTGGATAGTGGCATGTTATGTTGCATGAATGATGATTGAATTTGATGGTTTGAATGGATGAGTTTGTTTTACTTTGAAAAAATTTGAAAATTTTTGGTTAAAAACAACAAAAAGATTTTGTTTTTGGACTAGGAATTCCCATCTTAGATGTCTAAAGAAGGCTAATGATGATGTGAGCATTTAAACTCCTTTGCATATTTTTGGATAGTTTAGCCTGTAATGGATGTTGTTTTTGATGTGATATGATATCATGCTTGTTTTTATTGAGCACATGAGTTCTAGGATGAGATCTTATGCAACTAAGTATGAGTGAACCTTGTGAGATATCATTTTGGCCATTTTAGGGATGCTTGTTCATGATTGCATATCCCTCATGATTGTTGTGTGATTAGCTCATGCATGCTTAGTAAAACTTGCTATTGAGGTGTTTATCTATTTTCCAAGACCAATATGAGATTTGTTCTATGCATTGTCACATTGATTTGAACTTTATTTCATTTAGTCACAAAAATGTTCCATATCCTACCTTGAAGATAAACCGTTGTTTGTAGCCCCGTTTTAGCCTTAGACCTTTGTTTGAAACTCCTCAAAAATATGATTCCTAGCCTATATGACTTGACCCTTATGGGATTGGACTTTAGTGAGAGGTTTTGGAATATTTGGAGAGTTGACATTCTCTTTGATGAAGGGCAAAGAATGGAGTTATAAATCAAGTGGGTAGTGCATCTTTGTGAAGTATAAAGCAAAGTTGGAAAAATGTAGTGGATTGAAATTGAAGTGCTTAAGTGAAAGCTGATAAGGGTTCCGACCGAGTTCAAGTGCACATCGGGCCCGAGTTAAGGTGCAAGTCGGTCCAAAGTGAAAAAGGGAGAAAATCCAACAAAAAGTGTAAGTGCAAAGATGAAGTGGAATGTTAAGTGACTTGTGGGTTGAAAAAGTTGAAAGGAGAAAAATCAAAGTCTTTTGGATGATAGAAGTTGAAAGTGGAATAATTTGGTGAAGTTGGTGAGAGACTAGAAAAGTTCAATCCCCATTGTAAGCACCACAAGACCAAAATGATTCCTACCTTGAGAAACACCAAAAGCCCCATTACAACCCGGCCGAATGGAACCTCTTTGAGGACCTCCATTGAGCCAAGTTCATATTCTTTGTGTGCATTGTAATAGGCATCTCTAGGTGGAGGAATTGGTGATATTAGCTTCAATGGTAAAGTCTTTACTTGCATGATTGTTGAGTATGAGTGTTCATTGCTAAACCTAAACACATGATGAGTGATACACATTTTCACATACCTAAAGTGAGGCTTGGTTGCATTAGACTTTATTCCTTGAACACTTGATCATGTGTGATGACGTAATCTTGCTAGCATGTCTATCACTTGTACTTGATTGATTTTTCATATGAGGCTTTACTTGAAGATTGTGCTTCAGTCTTGTTTACATTGTTATTGCTTGAGGACAAGCGAAGTTTAAGTATGGGGTATTCTGATGTCTCTCATTTGGGTGGTGTTTAGTAGTTAATTTCCCTTGTAAATATGTGTCTTTTGTTCCTTTCTTTGTTAGTTTTGTCCCTTTTTAGCTTAGATTCTGATTTTCTATGAGATTCGGAGACTATGCGAATTTGTTGTGTTTGGTAGGTAAATTGGCGTGCTTTGAGGAAGTTTGGAAGGAGTTTCTAAGGAGGAACAAAGCTTGAGAGCAAAGGAGCGGAAGAGCCAAGCAAGGAACGAAGAGGAGCTCAAGGAAAACCAAGAAAAGAAGAGGATCGAGGCCTAGAACGACGTGCCCAGCAAGTCGGGCCCGAGTTTGAACTATGGAGGCTCGGACCGAGGTTGAAGCATGTCGGGCCCGAGGTGTTCCGTGTCGGTCCATGTCGGCAAAGTGAAAATTGGGCTCCAGGCACACAATTGTGATCTACCACTTTTGCCCTTCTTCTATTTTTGGAGATCCTTGGTCCCTAATTAAAAGGAGAAGACAATTAGAGAGGGAAGAGGTGAATACACATATCTAATCACTCTCAAAGGCTCAAGGAAGACTTGGAGAGCAAGGAGGAGGAAGGAAGAGGAGAGGAAGAGAGGAAATCGGTGGAGATTGCTAGATCTAGGAGGAATTTGTGAGTTTGAACTTGTTTTGTTTAGCACTTAGTGGATTTGAGATTTGGATTTTGTGAATTCCTTTGATTTGAATGCAATTTGAATTGGATTTGAGTTTGATGATTGAGATTTGTTTGCTTTGCCATTTAATTGCTTTTTACTCTTTCCACATGGAGTAGATTCCATAGTCTTGGGCTATGGGGGAAACCCCTAGCTAGGTTTGGGTATGAACCCACAATTCCATAGCCTTGAGTGCTTGATCTATGAATCCTCTCTACATTGAGCTTCAATTCTCTTGTGAGAACAAGGGATCAAGGGCTTGTGATTGGTAAGAGTAAGCGAAAGCGATCTCGAGCCCGTCACTTGACCTTGCGTCGAAGGGAAGGTGAAAACTTCCTAGGGTCGATGTGTAGAGTGGAGGGATCGAAGGCAAACAACCTCGATCTCATAAGGATCAACACTTATTGGCTGAATTGGGGTGGAATTACCCAAGTCTAGTTAGGGAAGGAACCCAAGAACCCAAGACCGATCTACTATTTTGCCAAGACCGAGTTACCCAGACGTCGGGCCCGACTTCAAACAGTGTCGGTCCCGTGCAAACTCTCATCGATCCTTCTCGGACCGAGGTGACCAAAGTCGGTCCCGAGAAGTTCCCTTTGATTTTCCTTATTTTTGCCTTTCTTTTCCCCTTTTATGTCTTTTTGGTACACTCAACGCACGAACTCCCGTGTGTTCGACACCCTACCCTTGTACTACTACGGGGTTCGGTTATAAATTTGAATTTTGACCCTCCAATCCGGAACCCATCATGTATCTAGCTGTGTGTGATGGACTCCGCTACAGGATCTGCCTCCACGTGGTGATGAACTCTGCTACACGATCGGTCTCCACGTGTCCCGGATGATCAAATGTTGACGAGTGATGTCATCCTGTCGGCTGATGAGTAAGGACGCTCTGAGAGTTGAAGCTCGAGTTCCTACTTGGTTAGGACTGCGTCCTTGCTCAAGTAGTCACTTCGCTGGTCCTTACTTCATGGTAGCTAGCGTCCCTTGGCCTCAGGGACGTCCACACACTTGTTGTCCTTTTTGTCACTAGCGTTCCTAAACACTTTGACAAATTTATTAGAATCAAAGTGAGTTTGTCATATCAAAACTAAGGAACGGTTGTGTGGGCACACTAACAAGCTCGCAAGCGTCCTTGATAGCGTCCCAACACCATGACCCAAAAGCCCGAATCAGAAATTGGGCGTCTTTTTGCAACCATTGATATCCGAGTTTTGTTTTTCGCAACAGACTTATCACCATCTTCTAAAATATATTTTGGTGGGAATTTTTTAATGCGCACAAATATTAATTTGTCGGTGTTTAGTCACCATTTAGTCACTAATTGCATAGATCGGTATTTTGTATACAGTGCATTTGGCGACCAAATGGTCGCTAATTAGCTAGGCCAAATTTCAATATTATGGAATTGGTGACCAAATGGTCTCTAAATCTACAAGTCAATTTTTTTCTTAAGATTTAGGCGACCAAGTGGTCGCTAATTCCCAAAATTAAATCGTATTTTTTCTTATGTCTAGTAATTTGGTATACTTGTTTTCATTATATGTAATAATATATGACATACAAGGTTGATTATATTGATGGCATTAACGTTATAATTTTGAGTAGAGTGAAATGTATTTAGCTACCACATGGAAGCTACTATATGGACGCTACTTTGCTACCATGTGGAAACTAATTCCTCCAATTTAATCGTAAGATGGGGTATTTTTCATATGTGTTATGATCTCAGGTTCGGCGATGACGGTTGACACATGCAACGGCATGAACCACAAATACAAGAAGATCGGGTGATGCAACACCCTTCAGATAGTCTAGAATGGAAACATTTGAATGCAATGTACTTGGAGTTAGCTGCAGAATCGCGCAACGTCAGACTGCGTTTATCAACGGACGGTTTCAATCATTCGGATCTTCAAGGAAACAATACTCTTCAAGGCCGGTGATTTTGACAGCATACAGCCTCCCGCCGTCTACGTGTATTTGAGATGAGGTTATGTTTCTAACAGTGATCGTCCCAGGACCCAAAAGCCCGAAACAGAAATTGGGTGTCTTCTTGCTACCCTCGATATCCGAGTTTTGTTTTTCGCAACAACCTTATCACCATCTTCTAAAATATATGTTGGTGGGAATTTTTTAATGAGCCCAAATTTTAATTTGTTTGTGTTTAATCACTATTTAGTCACTAATTGCATAGATCAGTATTTTGTATACTATGCATTTGGCGACAAAAATGGTCGCAAATTAGCTAATACAAATTTTTTTATTATGGAATTGATGGCCAAATGGTCGCTAAATCTACAAGCCAATTTTTTTTTTTAAGATTTTGGCGACCAAGTGGTCGCTTATTCCCCAAATTAATTCGTATATTTTCTTACGTCTATTCATTTGGTATACTTGTTTTCATTATATGTGATAATATATGACATACAAGGTTGTGCTTATATTGATGGCATTAACGTTATAATTTTGAGTAGAGTGAAAGCTATTTAGCTACCACATGGAAGCTAATTGGCGACCACTTGGAAGCCAATTACCAAGGGTTATGTAATTAGCTACCATATGGACGCTACTTTTCTAGCATGTGGAAGCTAATTCCTCCAATTTAATCGTAAGATGGGGTATTTTTCATATGTATTATGATATCATGTTTGGCGATGACGGTTGAACACATGCAATGGCATGAACCACAGACACAAGAAGATCGGGTGATGCGACACCATTCAGATAGTCTAGAATGGAAGTATTTGAATGCAATGTACTTTGATTTAGTTGGAGAATCGCGCAGCGTCAGACTGGGTTTATCAATGGACGGTTTCAATCCTTTCGGATCTTCTGGGAAACCTGTTGGGACGATATTAAGGACGCCAGTCATTAATATCAAACCAATAATGATCGTCCCTTGTTTTGATAATGACAAACTCAAAAGTATTTGATAAGTTGTCCAAGTGTTGATCTCAGGTAAGTCCAACGGACGCACATGAGCGAAAAGGTCAACAAGTGAACGAGAGTCCCTAACTCTGTAGGGACGCATTTCATCAGAACTTCCATAGCTGAACTCAATTGGCGAAGTTCCTGCGTAAATAGGACGGCGGCCTCATCAAGAAGGGACGCGCGCCAAAATACGGACAAAGTTCAAATTCAAATCAAGGCCGCCCCAACATGATTACATCATATTCGGCCGTAGTCCTCAGAAGGAAGCTTCCCTTGTCTGGGCACGTGTAGACAACTCCAAAGATGTCGCTTTCCCAACAATGGTCCCCTATCCATGCGGAGGCTTCCCAAGCGTCAACAGAGTTGACTTCCTCAAGATGCTCATCGCACCGTTGACGGAAGATCAAGGATCCTGCCAAGTCTTAGAGGACGCTAGAGGACAAGAACCACTTCCGCTATAAATACCCCCCAAGGGGTATGCATAGCGGTGTGGACTTTGAAGACTTTCTCTCAAGCTCTCCCGAAGCATTCAAGTACAAGAACGAAGATCAAGAAGATCAAGTGAGCTTGAAGCAAGAGAAAGAAAGTCCAACCACATCAAATCCAAAACCAAACCACAAAATAGTTAGAGTTGTAGTTTGTCTCTCACAACGAACCGTGAGAGACGTGAGTGATAGCTTCCTTATAAGCTAAGAAAGTTAGGTTACTTTGTTAGGTAGAAGTTGCCCTTGGGAGGAGCTTAAAAGCATTAAGGTCAGATCATGGAACGGAGTTCAAAAACTCAGAGTTCCTTGACTTCTGTGACCAACAAGGAGTCTCCCACAACTTCTCTTGCCCCCGAACTCCTCAGCAAAATGGCGTTGTTGAACGAAAGAATAGGACGCTGGAAGATATGGCAAGGACGATGCTCCTGGCAAGCGGCGTCCCCAAACACTTTTGGGCAGAAGCCGTGGCCACAACTACCTATATCATAAATCGAGCCATGATTCGTCCTTTGCTCAAAAAGACGTCCTATGAGCTCCTAAATGGAAGAAAGCCAAACATTTCGCACCTCAAAGTCTTTGGGTGTAAATGCTTCATTCACAACAACGACAAGGACAACATTGGGAAATTTGATGCTAGGAGTGATGAAGGAATATTCCTTGGATACTCCCTCACAAGCAAAGCCTATAGAGTCTACAACAAACGGACTCTTAAGCTTGAGGAAAGTATCCATGTGGTGTTCAAAGAAAATGCTTCTCACAAGAAAGAACCAAGTAAGAAGGAACGACGTACCTCTCCAAGGGACGATGATGATGATGATGAAGAAGAACCCAGAGGCTCCTTTGACAAATACTACGTTCCTAGGAACGCCCCTGAAGCTCGCGATGAGGTTTCAATGGGAGTCCCTAGCGAACAGCAAGAGCCCTCTCAAAGTTGGTCGCTAAACCAAGTAGTTGCTGGTGAATCAAGTCAACAAGGAGAAGAAAGGCACAGTGTGGACGCTCATCCTGAGGGGGAACACACTGAGCCTACCAATGAAGAAGATGGCTTTGACTCCGATGAGTCTGATTGGACGGACCCTAGATGTACTCCTGCAAGGGACGCTACTCATAGGGGATCCAACCTTTCTAGACTTCACTCAACAGATCAAATCATCTCAGACATCTCAAAAGGAGTTCAAACAAGATCAGCTGTGAATCAGTCCCACAACGCCAACATAGCGTTCTGTGCTTTCAACGCCTTTGTGTCCATAATTGAACCCAAGAACATAAAGGAGGCACTTCAGGACGTTGATTGGATCCAAGCCATGCAAGAAGAACTCAATCAATTTGAAAGAAACAAGGTTTGGACCCTCGTCTCTCGTCCGAAAAATAAAAACATAATAGGGACGAGGTGGGTCTATAGAAACAAGCTTGATGAGATTGGCCGCGTTTCAAGAAACAAAGCAAGGCTTGTGGCTCAAGGCTATAGGCAAGAGGAAGGAATCGATTATGATGAGACCTTCGCTCCTGTCGCTAGAATTGAAGCCATTCGCCTCCTCATTGCCTATGCCGCTCACAAAGGGTTCAACCTCTTTCAAATGGATGTCAAGACAGCCTTCCTCAACGGCAAGCTTAAGGAAGAAGTGTATGTCGCTCAACCTCCAGGTTTTGAGGACGCTGATCATCGTGATCATGTGTACTTCTTGGACAAAGCACTCTATGGACTCAAGCAAGCCCCTCGTGCCTGGTACGATAGGTTTGCGTCCTTTCTTCTGTCCAACGGGTACACACGAGGTAACATTGACAAAACCTTGTTCTTAAAGAAAGTCCTTAAATATGTTTTGATTGTCCAAGTCTATGTCGATGACATAGTATTTGGGAGCACTAACATGAAACTTGTAGAGGAATTCAAGAACTTGATGAGTAGTGAGTTTGAGATGTCCCTCATAGGAGAACTTAACTTCTTCTTGGGACTCCAAATCACTCAGCTAAAGATGGGACGCGCATTCACCAACAGAAGTACATTCGTGAAATGCTCGAGAATTATGGGATGAACTCATCAAAACCCATTGACACTCCCATCTCCCCCAACACTCGCCTTTATGCTGATGAAGAAGGCAAGAGTGTAGATCAAAAGCTCTACAGAGGAATGATAGGGTCCTTGCTATACCTAACGGCAAGTCGTCCCGACATCATGTTCGCTGTGTGCTTGTGCGCCCGCTTCGAAGCAAATCCAAAGGAGTCCCACATGCAAGAGGTCAAAAGAATCTTCAGATACCTTAAGGGACGGGATGACCTATGTCTGTGGTATCCCAGGATGACGTCCCTAAACCTATTGGCGTACTCTGACGCAGACTACGCTGGCCATGTGGTCGACAGGAAAAGCACATCCGGAATGGCACAGCTCCTTGGTTCGTGCCTTGTGTCTTGGGGATCCAAAAAGCAGAACTCCGTGGCCCTCTCAACCGCGGAAGCTGAGTACATTGCTGCTGCTTCGTGCTGCTCCCAAGTCCTATGGATCAATTACCAACTTGAAGATTATGGTACGTTCCTCAACACAGTCCTTATCTTGTGTGATAACACCAGTGCTATAAGTATTGCCAAAAATCCTGTTCATCATTCTAGGACGAAGCATATTCATATCAGACATCACTTTCTTGGTGATAATGTTGAACTCGGATTAATTAGAGTGAATCATGTTAGGACTGAGGACCAAGTGGCCGAAATTTTCACAAAAGCACTTGATAGACGTCCCTACGAGCACCTCCGGTTGCTTTTAGGGATGATAACTTTTAAATGATCAAGTCCCGTTCTATTATTCCCTCTATGATTGGCTATGTTTTGTTGAGAACTTGTTTTAAAGTATGTCATGCATTTAAAGTCATATATAAAGGACGCTAGTCTAAGACATGTGTTTTGCTGGTGTTTTGAACGCTATTCATCTCACTTTTCATCTCAAGAGTCTCCCTGATCACCCTACCCTGATTACAAGCCGAAATGATGGGATCTTCTAGCTTACCTAAGCCGAGAATCTTGCAAACGCGTCCTATGAACGTTCTTTGTTTTATCTTTACGGGGCGTACTTGCTTGATTTTCAAAACTGATGCTAAGTGATCAATGGGACGCTTGTTAAGAGCTGAAGGATGTCAGGGAAGAGTTCTAAAAATCAGAGGTCGTGATCAGTTTTTGGGACGCAGTAGTATAATTCTCAGTGTTGCTGTGTTGTGTGTTGAAAGGACGCCAAGACAGAGTCCTTTGCAGTTGTGAAATTAGAAAATGGGAAGGTGAACCGTTTCAGAGAAGTTTAAACGCAGATCTCGGGATACATGTAACGGGTGCAAAACAGCTGGTTACTTAGCGAAGAAGAATGCCACGTGTAGGAACGTGGGTGGAGGAAGCCGAACGAAAAGTCCCTATTACCCTTGACCGTTCGCCTTCGTCTTCTTCCTATAAGTACACCCCTGTGCATTCTGAAATCTATTCTTTGCCGCCCTGTTGTTTGCGTAAATCCGGAAATCTCTCAAAGATATTGCCAAATCTCCAAATCCCAAATCTCGAAATTCCCTCTTCTCAACCCTAATCCTCTTCTATTTAAACCCAAACTTCTCAAATGGCCAACACCAGAGCAACCAAGAACACCAAGCCCTCTCCGCCATCTTCCTCGGCGGCGAGAAACCCTACACCAGCGAAATCCTCTACTCCGATCAAAGGCCGGTCGCAGATGGATTCGAGAGGCCGACCAGCTGGGCACCGAGAACCATCTCGCCACCAGCACTCCTCTCATTCTTCCCAGAGCCGCCCTTCAACCACCCCTCCAAAGCCTCAAAGATCTCAACCGCCTCCTCAAAAACCTCAATCTTCCCGACCTCAATCCAAATCTTCTAAAAAACACTTCCAATTTCTGGAGAAGCCGTTCAAACCTGAGCCAGAGCAAGGGAGCCCTAAAAAGTCTCAGTTTATGGGACTCCCAGCTCAACCCAAGCGCCGTCCTCCCCTCGACCCACTCATTGAGGACTGGCTAGAAAAAGAGCCTCGGACGCTCACCAACATTTGCCTACGGGCGTCCGTCAACAACCACCCTCCAAAAACCCAACGCCTCCTCCACTACTTTATGCTAACCTATGTCCGTCCCCGCCTTGAGGAAACCAACCATACCAACCCTCCATTTATGGGGCCTGGCATCATTTCTGACTCTTTTGGTGGGACGGTGGATGAGCTCGCCAAGCTGCTCCCCGATATAACGGAGTTCATCGTGGCTCCTGCGGGCTCCGTCCCATCTCAGAAGAGAAAGAGGCCAACTTCCACTCCCCCATCCAAACAGCTCCAAATTAAAGGCCCTTCCTCCTCTCAACCAACTCCCACTCCATCTTCCTCTCCTCCCGCACCCAAAAGAAGGCTGAAGACGTCTGCTAAGCTCGAGGGCGTCACTGAACAGCAAATGGCAGCTATCCGCCTCTGCGAGCTGCAAATAGAAAAAGAGGAGAAGGCTAGGCAAGAGCAAGCGGAAAAGGACGCCATTGCTGCGGCGATCCAGCAGAGTTTGCAAGAAGTCCCTTTGCTCCCTCCTCCACCACCAAGGGTCGAGGACGTGCCTCTTGTCTCCGAGGCTGCTGTGGATCCGCTTGAAGTTGAAATTGAGGCGGACCTAGCCAAGCCTATGCCCAAGGTCCAAAGGGATGCTCCTCAAGCATAGGTCCAGGCCAAGGACGCTGTGCCAACAGTCATACAGTTAGAGGACTCCCCTGCTAAGAAGCCTCCTCCCCCTCCTGCTCCGCTAAAGGTCAAGCCCATCTCAGTGGCTCTGCCCAGCACCTCCTCTGCCCCCGAAACCAAGGCAAAGATAAGAACTCCCACTCCCTCTCCTCCTAGAGCAACAACTCCTCCTCCTCCGCCTGCTCCGGCCGTCGAGGAAAATGTACAAGTCCAAGGGACGCCTTCTTCTGAAGTCCCTAAAGAGTCCTTGGCAAGGACTCCAGCTGTGGACGCTCCTCCTCCAGCACAGGCACCCACTGCTGAGGACCAGGAGATGGTCGAGTCCCATGAGCTAGGGGACGAGGCCTCAGATGAAGACGATGCTCCTCACCAGGATGAGGACGAGGAGGGAGACGGTGAAGAAGAAGACGCTGGTGATGAGGTTATTGTGAGCAGCGGTAGCAAGCAGAAAAGGCTCAAGAAGATTCTTTCGCCGCTCCTCTTTACTGCTCAGTTTTTGGAAGAGAATTGACGCACAGAGTTCTTGGAACTGCTTGAGTTCCAGGGTTGGACGCATCTTGGCGCTGAGGCTGCTGAAGTCGACCCCGAACAGGTTCTCCGCTTTTACTCAAAATTTGAGATATCTGAAGTAAAAGGGAAGCCTCAAGGGACGTTCGAGATTGATGGGGACGAGTACTCAATTGCTGAGGATACCGTCCGTAACATGCTCGGCCTGCGTCCTTCTCCGCCTGATGCTCTACACGACCTTCCAAACAAAAACTTCGGCCGTTTCTCCCAAGAAGAGATCTTCAACCACATATTCAATGGGAGACAGCCAGTTGCTAGAGATAGGGTTGCCCATTGTCTTTCCAAGACAAGAGTCCTTGCGCATCACTTCATAGTGCGCATGGTCGTCCCCCGCCAAGAGAAGAAGTCGATCGTCCAAATCACTGATAGCATCTTACTGGACGCCTTCTTGCAACGCAAGCCCATCAACTTGCCGCGGGTTATCTTGGAGCACATGGGTAAGTACACAGGAGGACGCCACTCACTCCCCTTCCCTGGCTTGATCAAGCAGATCCTAAAGCAGCAACATCTCTACGTCCCTAAAGCAGAACAGACATTTGGAATTCATTGGGACGTTAGGCAGATAACAGCTCCTCCGGTTGGCAAAATGAGATTTGATGAGCCGCTTCCTTCTGTGAAGCGCCAGATGGCCAAAGCCAAGAAAGAGGCCGAGAGGAAAGCTCGAGAAGCTGCTGCTGCTGCTGCTAATGCTGAAGAGGGTGCAGATGCTGAAAATTTGCAAGTAGTTGGGACGCCTGTTGAGGACGCTGATGCTAAAGATGAAGAAGATGATATTGATCGCATGAGCGTCAGACTGGGTTTATCAATGGACGGTTTCAATCCTTTCGGATCTTCTGGGAAACCTGTTGGGGCGATATTAAGGACGCCAATCATTAATATCAAACCAATAATGATCGTCCCTTGTTTTGATAATGACAAACTCAAAAGTATTTGATAAGTTGTCCAAGTGTTGATCTCAGGTAAGTCCAACGGACGCACATGAGCGAAAAGGTCAACAAGTGAACGAGAGTCCCTAACTCTGTAGGGACGCATTTCATCAGAACTTCCATAGCTGAACTCAATTGGCGAGGTTCCTGCGTAGATAGGACGGCGTCCTCATCAAGAAGGGACGCGTGCCAAAATACGGACGAAGTTCAAATTCAAATCAAGGCCGCCCCAACATGATTACATCATATTCGGCCGTAGTCCTCAGAAGGAAGCTTCCCTTGTCTGGGCACGTGTAGACAACTCCAAAGATGTCGCTTTCCCAGCAATGGTCCCTGATCCACGCGGAGGCTACCCAAGCGTCAACAGAGTTGACTTCCTCAAGATGCTCATCGCACCGTTGATGGAAGATCAAGGATCCTGCCAAGTGTCAGAGGACGCTAGAGGACAAGAACCACTTCCGCTATAAATACCCCCCAAGGGGTATGCATAGCGGTTTGGACTTTGAAGACTTTCTCTCAAGCTCTCCCGAAGCATTCAAGTACAAGAACGAAGATCAAGAAGATCAAGTGAGCTTGAAGCAAGAGAAAGAAAGTCCAACCACATCAAATCCAAAACCAAACCACAAAATAGTTAGAGTTGTAGTTTGTCTCTCACAACGAACCGTGAGAGACGTGAGTGATAGCTTCCTTATAAGCTAAGAGAGTTAGGTTACTTTGTTAGGTGGAAAGGAGTGTTACTAGTGAGACTAAGGACGGACGCTTAGCTCAATGAAGTGTAACGACTCGCCTAAGTTGTAAGGACTCTCTCTTAATAAGATAAGGACGGCTATTGAAAATCCTCCAAGCGGAGGTAGAGGTTTACCCATAAGATTAGTTGGTCTTAGTGGGGTTCCTCTATAAATACTCGTGTCCATTATCTTATCTCGTTTCCTGTTAAGTCTATTTTCCGCTGCACCTAAGGACGCCCTTAACCCAGTTAAGGACGCCCATTCTAACAGACTTACGATCCAACAAAACCATACTCTTCATGGCCGGTGACTTTGACAGCATACAGCCTCCCGCCGTCTATGTGTATTTGAGATGAATTTATGTTTCTAACAGTGATCGTCCCATGACCCAAAAGCCCGAAACAGTAATTGGCCATCTTCTTGCAACCATTGATATCCGAGTTTTATTTTTCGCAACAGACTTATCACCATCTTCTAAAATATATTTTGGTGGCAATTTTTTAATTAGCTACCATGTGGGTTAAGGGCGACCACTTGGAAGCCAATTACCAAAGGTTATGTAATTAGCTACCATATGGACGCTACTTTGCTACCATGTGGAAGCTAATTCCTCCAATTTAATTGTAAGATGGGGTATTTTTCATATGTATTATAATCTCATATTCGGCGATGACGGTTGAACACATGCAATGGCATGAACCACAGACACAAGAAGATCGGGTGATGCGACACCCTTCAGATAGTCTAAAATGGAAACAGTTGAATGCAATGTACTTGGATTTAGCTGCAGAATCGCGCAACGTCAGACTACGTTTATCAACGGACGGTTTCAATCCATTCGGATCTTCAGGGAAACCATACTGTTCATGGCCTGTAATTTTGACAACATACAGCCTCCCGCCGTCTATGTGTACTTGAGATGAGGTTATGTTTGTTGCAGTGATCGTCCCAGGACCCAAAAGCCCGAAACAAAAATTGGGTGTCTTCTTGCAACCATTGATTGATGTCTTCTTATTTGGTGGTGTTTTATGTGTGTTTTCCTTTGTAATTATACTTCTTTCCCCCTCTTTTCTTGTGTGTTTTGTTTCCTTTTAGCTTAGTTCCCGCATTTCTATGAGATTCGGAGCCTATGACGTTTTTATGTGTTTTGTAGGCATGTCGGAGCAAGAATCACGGAGATTGGAGCATCATGGAATTATGGAGGAACTCAAGGATGAAAAAGAGTCAAAATGGAGCTAAAGATGCATGGAAAGAAGCCTCAAGTGAAGACCAAGTGAAGGGGGAAAGAATCGAGGCAAACCGAGCCAAAACGAGAGAGAACGGAGCGAAGAAAGCTGAAATTGGCCTTAGGTGTTCAAAAAAAAAAATGTTTGCTCTATTTATGTGTTTTGTTTTTGATTTGAGAAACCCCCATCTTAAGTTTCCTATGAAGATAATTAATGGCTTGTGTTGATGTAATTCCTTTGCATGCTTTGGATGGTTTAGCCTAGTCTTATGATGTTGCTTTTATACATGATTCATGATTTGCATTCTATATTGAGCATGTGTGCGAAAAGATGACTTATTTGCTACCTAGTATTGAGTGTGTACCTTGTGAAATTTGATTTTGGCCTTTTGGAATTTTTCTTTGCTTATCCCTCTCTTGTTTTGTGAGTGTACTCTCTTGTGTCATAGTCTCTTTGTTATTGAGGTGTATATTTATTTCTTGACGGCGCTATGAGAATTAATCATGCATGCTAGTATTAAGATTGAACTTGTATGTTTTTAGCCACATAAATATCCTTATTCCTACCTTGCATTAACCCTTGATTTGTAGCCCCGTTATAGCCTATTAGCCTTTGTTTGTAGCTCCTCAAAAACATATTCCTAGCCGATGAAAGCTTGACCCTTATGGGATTCGAACATAGTTGAGTGGTTGTGGAAATGATTTTGTGGAATACTTTGGGTGAAGGCAAGAGTGTGGGAAACACAATTTGGTAGTGCATCTCCTAAGGAGAAAATTGATGGGGTTTTGGGAATTTTGCACAAGGGCAAAAATGTGAAGGAAAAGTGAGCAAAATGCAAGTATGGAGTCAATCGAGCCGTGATCGAGCCTAGTAGACTCGGACCCGACCTCCCTATAGCATATAAAAAAAGAGAAATGAATAAGACAATAAAGAAAGTGCAATAAAAAATCCAAGTGTAGAGATGTAAAATAAGGAAAGTGTGGGTGAAATGTTGGGTAAGTGCCTTTGATTGTTGAGAGTTGTTTGGAGGAGTAGTAAGATGTGGAATCTTCGGTGATGTTGATGAGTATTTTAGGTTGTTCGAGTCCCATTGTAAGCATCACATAGCCAAACGAATCCTTCCCTTATGAAACACCAAAAGCCCCATTACAACCCGGCCGAATGGAATTCTCTATGAGGATCTCTATTGAGCCCAAGTTCATCTTGTATTGGTATTGTTTTGACATCTCTAGGTAGAGAGATTGGTAATATTATCTTCAATGGTAAAAGAAGACTTTGCACAAGGCATGAGTGGAGAGATGCATCACTTTTATGCATTAAGCCATATATACTTGAGAGTTGTGCTTTGATTACATTTCCCTAAAGTGAGGCTAGGTGGTAGCATTTCATACTTGAAGCATGCATACACATGTGACGACGTTTGATTGCTTATCTTTGGATTCATACGTGCTTGAAAATGGTTTTGACTTAGTGCTTTACTTGAATATCATGTTGAGGTTTTGAATCCAAGTTATTGCTTGAGGACAAGCATGCTTAAGTATGGGGTATTTTGATGTCTTCTTATTTGGTGGTGTTTTATATGTGTTTTCCTTTGTAAATATATTTCTTTCCCCCACTTTTCTTGTGTGTTTTGTTTCCTTTTATCTTAGTTCCCGCATTTCTATGAGATTCGGAGCCTATGCGTGTTTTTGTGTGTTTTGTAGGCATTTCGGAGCAAGAATCATGGAGATTGGAGCATCATGGCATTATGGAGAAATTCAAGGATGAAAAAGAGTCAAAATTGAGCTAAAGATGCATCGAAAGAAGCCTCAAGTGAATACCAAGTGAAGGGAAAAAGAATCGAGGCAAACCGAGCCAAAACGAGAGAGAACGGTGCGAAGAAAGCTGAAATTTGCCTTAGTCCGAGGTGTGGCAAGTCGGGCTCGAGGTACCTGGAAAATTTTCCTTTGGACCGAGGTAGACACTGATGGCTTGCATTTAGTTCATGTTTAGGATGTGCATTAGGCCATGTTTCGTAGCTTTCGGTTTGCGTTTATCTCTTTTAAGTTAGATTTTTACTTGTTTTCGGTTTAGTTGTTCGGTTCGGACTCTACGCTTTGTTCTTTGTGAATTTCAGGGGATTTGGAGGTGAATGGAGCGTTAGAGATCAAGACGGAGTCAAGGAGGCGACGAGAGCTCGAAGACGGTGTCAAGGAGAGGCCGAGAAGATGCCCGAGAAGCAAGCCGAAGACTGCCCAAGACGAAGCCCGAAGAACCAAGGCAAGAGGAGGTCAACCCGAGGCCACAGCCCCTGACCCGGCCGGGTCACGGGCCGGGTCGTGGCCCGGGTCAGGCTGCGTTGCCCAGCCGAGTGAAATCGAAGAGGACAGAGCCGGACCCGGCTGGGTCATGGGCCAGGTCGGCGCCCGGGTCGGCCCCTTTTCCAAGCGTTTGCGTGCGGTTGCTTTCCAGAGCCGGACCCGGTCGGGTTACGGGCCGGGTTGGACCCCGGGTCACGCCGCCGCGTCCCCTTTTTCCCGTTTTAGCCTTGTTTCCTTTAGGGTTGTATATAAGCCGTTTTCCTCCTTTTAGAAGGCAACTTTTACCCAATTTAGGACCTCTAGCATTTTCATTAAAGCTCTTTGGTGTTCTTGAGAGATTAAAGGATTTTGTTGGAGATTTGTGCCTTTTCAATCAATACAATGTTTATTGGTATGGAATTCCTCATCTCTTCTTCTTTTCTCTTGTTCTCCAAGGATTGCTAAACCCCCAAATCCTAGGGTTTGGGGAAAACCCTATGGATTTTAGGTAGCCTTGAAATGCTTGCTTGAATTGAGATTGGAATTGTGGTTTGTGTCAATCCTATATGCTTAATGCCAAATTGCTTGTGATTTGAGACTTGTTGATGATTAGAACCGAAAGGTTAGGTTGTCAATAGGGAGATAGGTTGGAGACTTGTGTTGAGAGACCTCCTCTCTAACTTGAACTATAGGATTGATTGATTGATTTCCCTTTGAAATGAGAATTGATATGGGAATTCTTGAGAGGTTGACTTACCAATAGAGGGTTTGAGTTGGACAAGCTCACTCAAGCCACGACGGTGGATGAGAGGCTTGAACCTATTGAGCACTATTGAGCCTAAAGGGCCTAGTTTGCATGTCAAGCCACGAAAGTGGATGACTATCGTAATCTAGGTACGATTTGTTTAATTCGATAGGATTAGAGATTGATTCTAGGAAGATGCCTCCAAACCATGACTTGATCTTGATTCTTGTATGCTTGCAAAGTGCTACTTTGATCCATAGTGTGAGTACTTAGATCCTAGGATTGCCCTTCCCATAGTAAACTTGCATGAATTTGTTGGTTGCTTTCTTCTTTTACTTAGTTGTTATTTGAGTTCTTTTATTTCAATCCTAAATTGCCTCATATTAGCCTAGTTACTTAGATTGTCGGTTCACCAACTCTAATAAAGTCCTAGAGATCGACACCTTAGTACTACGCGACCCGTACACTTGCGGTATTGGTCTAGTAGCCTATCAAGTTTTTGGGGCCGTTGCCGGGGACTTTAGTTAGTTTTGGTTGTTTCCTACAACCGGTAGACTAGGTCCTTTTTTTTATTTAATTTTGTTTTCTTTTGTTTGTGATTTCAGAGGTGTTCGGTTGTTTATGCGAAGAGTCCTGAGCGCTCCACTTGTTGATTTTGATCCTGAAATTGAGCGTGCTTTTCGTAAGAAACTCCATGCACAAAGATCTCTAGATATGGCGGACGAGGTTCAACAAGCTCAAGCTTTGCAAAACGCCTTTGTTGCTCTTCAGAATCAGTTAGCCGCCGCTAATGCCCAGATTGCTCAGTTAACTCAGAATTAGAACCAAGCCGCTCAGGTCAATGGGCAAAGACCTCAGACTCTGGCTGATTATATGAGACCCGCTCAGTTTGGTCTAGTGTCCGGTGTTGTTTTTCCCGAGGTCCGTGCTCGAAACTTTGAATTGAAGCCCTCTTTGATCAATATGGTCCAACAAAACCAATTTGGGGGTCTTCCTTCCGAGAATCCTCATCAACATCTCACTACCTTTCTAGAGTTGATAGACACCGTCAAAATCCATGACGTTTCTCAGGATGCACTTAGAATGAGGGCCTTTTCTTTCTCTCTTAGAGACAAGGCTAAGACTTGGTTAAAAACTCTTCCCCAAAATTCTATCTCTACTTGGGACGAGTTGGCATCTGCTTTCTTGAACAAGTACTTCCCGCCAAAGAAGACCTCCGAGATGAGACAACAAATATGTAATTTCAAGATGAAAGACGGGGAATCCTTCTTTGAGGCTTGGGAAAGATTCAAAGAATTGCTAGTGTTGTGTCCACACCATGGGCAATCCAAGATAGCTCTCATTGATGTCTTCTACAATGCCATTGATTGCTCAACGAGATTGCTATTAGATGCCTCATCCGGAGGTGGCCTTTCCAACCTTCAAGAGGATGATGCTTGGGATTTGATTGAGAAAACCGCCTTGCACTCGCACAATTACTCCGATGTGCGGGCCACTCCTAGTGTGAAGAAGCATGCCGGCATCTATGAGGTTGATGAGACTACTCAATTGAAGGCTCAACTTGGCATGCTCACTCAAAAGATGAAGCAACTTGAGACCGCTTCCGTTGTGAAACCGACTTCCAAGGCTAATTGTCAATTTTGTGGGTCGGGGAATCACACCATCTCGGCTTGCCAACTTTACCTAGCTCAAGGGGAAGAGATTGAAGGGGAAGTGAGTTACATGGTCAACTACAACCGGGGACCGAGGAATGATCCTTACTCCAACACCTACAATCCCGGTTGGGCCAAACACCCAAACTTCTCTTACAACAACTACACCAACCCCTCTTCCTCTTCCTACAACCCAAACCAAGCCCAACCTAGAGGTCCACCGGGGTTCAATCAACAAGCTCCACATGTCCCTCAAGCCCCGAAACCAAAGTCTTCGTTGGAGACTCTTGTTGAGAACATGGCTACCACGGTGAACCAACTCGCCGAGGATGTCCGCAACCAAGGGAAAAACTTGAAAATGCTAGAAAACCAGCTTGCTCAAACCGCCTTGAATGCTCCTAGACCCGTTGGTCAACTTCCCGGTCACCCCGAGGCCAATCCAAAAGGGCAAGTGAATGCCGTGACTCTTAGAAGTGGAAGGGAGCTTGAAAATCTTCCACCAAGAGAAGCCCCAAAAGTGAATGAAGGGGCACATCAAGAACAAGAGGTTCCTAAAGAGCCCAATGGGGTGGTCACCGAGGAGAGAGAACCACCATATGTTCCTCCTCCACCTTATAAGCCACCTCTTCCTTTTCCTCAAAGGAGAGCTCAAGCTCAACTAGACCTTCAATATAGGAAGTTTGTGGATGTCTTGAAGAAACTCTACATCAACATCCCCTTCACCGATGCTTTGAAGCAAATGCCTTCCTATGTGAAATTCTTGAAGGAGATCCTCTCCAACAAGAGAAAGTTGGATGATTGCCAATCCGTTTCCTTGAGCAAAGAGTGTAATGCAATTCTTCAAAACAAACTTCCACCGAAACTTGAGGATCCGGGTAGTTTCTCCGTCCCTATTGTTTTTGGCAATACTTCGTATGATGCTTTGTGTGATTTGGGTGCTAGTGTGAGTATTATTCCGCTCTCAATTTGTGAGGATTTAGACTTGGGAAAGCCTAGACCGATTGGGATGACTCTCTACATGGCGGATAGATCTTCGGTTAGGCCTATAGGGATTATTGAGGATGTGCCGATCCGGATTGGGAAATTCTTCATTCCCGTGGATTTTGTGGTCCTTGATATTGATGCCGACATGCCCGTCCCCATAATCTTGGGGAGACCTTGTCTAGCTACCGCCGGCACTTTGATTGATGTGAAACGGGGAGTCCTTTCTTTCACTATTGGTGAGGAGAAGATTGAGTTTAATTTCTCTAAGGCTATGAAACAACCCTCTTGTGAGGATGATGATTGCAAGTTGGATGTCATAGATGGGGAAGTTCAAGGCTCTTTGATGTCTATTACCTCCAAGGACCCATTGGAGCTTTGCTTGACTTCTAGTATCCATCATGTGGAGAAAGGTGATCTTCTTGCTAGTGTGGTTGAGGATTTAAGCTCAACATGTGAGGATCCAAATGTTGTGGCCGAGGTGCTAGAGAAAGATGATCAAAAGCTCAAGGATGATCAAAATGGAGCTCCAAAGGTGGATTTGAAGCCACTCCCTTCTACTTTGAGGTATGAATTCCAAAGACCCAACTCTACTTATCCGGTGATTGTTAATGCAAATCTAAGTGATGTTGAGATTGTGAAATTGTTGCATGAGCTTAGGTTGCATAGAAAAGCCATTGGATATACTATTGATGATCTTAAAGGAATTAGTCCCTCATTGTGCATGAATAGGATTTTAATGGAAGATGACCATAAAACCTCAATTGAGCATCAAAGAAGACGTAACCCAAATATGAAAGAAGTAGTGAAAAAGGAAGTGCTAAAATTGCTAGATGTTGGGACGATATTAAGGACGTCAGTCGTTAATATCTAAACCAATAAAAATCGTCCCTTGTTTTGATAATGACAAACTCAAATGTATTTGATAAGTTGTCCAAGTTTTGATCTCAGGTAAGTCCAGTGGACGCACATGAGCGAAAAGGACAATAAGTGAACAGCAGTCCCTATGCTGTAGGGACGCATGTTACCAGAACTTCCAAAGCTAAACGTAATTGGCGGAGTCCCTGCGCAAGATAGGACGGAGTCCTCATCAAGAAAGGTCCCCGCGCCAAAATACGGACGAAGTTCAAATTCAAATCAAGGCCGCCCCAACATGATTACATCATCGTCCGGCCTTAGTCCTCAGAAGGAAGCTTCCTTTGTCTGGGCACGTGTAGACAATGCCAAAGACGTCGCTTTCCCAGCGATGGTCCCCTACCCACGCGGAGGCTTCCCAAGCGTCAACAGAGTTGACTTCCTCAAGACGCTCATCGCACCGTTAATCAAAGATCGAGGATCCTGCCAAGTCTCAGAGGACGCTAGAGGACAAGAATCACTTCCGCTATAAATACTCTCCAAGGAGTATGCATAGCGGGATGTGTGTGCAAGAGTGGACTTTGAAGACTTTCTCTCAAGCTCTCCCGAAGCATTCAAGAACACGAACGAAGATCAAGAAGATCAAGTGAGCTTGAAGCAAGAGAAAGAAAGTCCAACCACATCAAATCCAAAACAAACCACAAATCAATTAGAGTTGTAGTTTGTCTCTCACAACGAACCGTGAGAGACGTGAGTGATAGCTTCCTTATAGCAAGAGAAAGAAAGTCCAACCACATCAAATCCAAAACAAACCACAAATCAATTAGAGTTGTTAGGTTGAAAGGAGTGTTACTAGTGAGGCTAAGGACGGACGCTTAGCTCAGAGAAGTGTAATGACTCGCCTAAGTTGTAAGGACTCGCTCTTAATAAGATAAGGGACGGCTATTGAAAATCCTCCAACGGAGGTAGAGGTTTACCCATAAGACTAGTTGGTCTTAGTGGGGTTCCTCTATAAATACTCGTGTCCACTTATCTTGTATTCTGTTAAGTCTTTTTTCCGCTGCACTAAAGGACGCCCTTAACCCAGTTAAGGACGCCCTCATTAACTGACTTACGATCCAACAATTGGTATCAGAGCAGGCACTCTAGATTTTTGTTGAGTTGCAGGTACAAGATGGACATGGAACCTATTGGAATCTCTTTTGTAAAGCCTCCTCGTCTGACGGACGGCAACTTCAACCGCTGGAAGATCCGCTTCGAGAACTTTTGCAGAAGTCAGAATTATCAATGCTGGAGAGTGATCATGAAGGGTGACCTTACCATCCCTGATGACAAGAGAGACAAAGAGGACGAGTGGGGTCCTGACGAATTCAAGCTTTTGGAAACAAACGCTAAGGCTATATGCTTCCTTCAAGCGTCCCTCTGCGAAAGGGACGCCACCCGAGTTAGCAATTTGGCAACAGCCAAACTACAATGGGAAGCTCTTGAGAAGTACCATGTGGGTACGGCAGAGATGAAGGAAGACGTCAAGCTTGAAATCAAACGAGAGTTCTATGCCTTCAGAATGCTTCCTATCGAATCTGTCAAGGACTACTCATACCGCTTTGAAGCTCTTGTGACCAAGATGCGAAATTTAGGCATCCCAGAAGCTGAAGTCTCAATGAGAAACAGAGTCGGAGTAGTCATTGATGGGCTTACAGGAAAATGGAATTTTGATAGGACTACGTTCAAGGAGAACACAGCCAACAAAACCCTGGATATGGAAGAGATCTGTGGGAAGCTGAGAGGCTATGAAGCGAGAAGGGAAGCTGATATGGCTGAATTGGCTGGAAACCCCCAGACAGATCTTGCTTTGATGACGTCAACTCCAGAGTACGCTGAGTATCTGCGCCACCAAAGAGATATTGCCCTAATGGTGGAAGCAAATAAAAATGAGAATCGTGAAAGGATGCGTGCTCAAGCTTTGAAAGAAAAGGAAAGCAAGACTAAGGAACAGCTGGAAGAAGAGGAAGAGATTGCCCTTCTACACAAAGTTGCTCGCTTATGGGGTAAAAAGGCCAGAGATTCCAAGAAACACAAGATGCCTTACAAAAAGGAGAGTCCCAAGTATACAGAGGCAGAGATGAAGGAACTTACTTGCTACAAATGTAACAAGAAAGGACACTTTGCTAAAAGGTGTACTACGGGACTAAACTCAAAAGAAATGAAGATGAAAGCTCTCTTGGGAGCGTGCGAAGCCGCATGGGATAATGTGAGTTCTGATGATGAAGAACCAGAAGGACCAGTGGCGTACATAGCCGTAGAGGACGCCTCAGATGATGAGCAAGTGGCGTACATGGCTGTGGAGGACGCCCCAGTCCTTGAAGAGGACGCTTCTGAAAAGGAACAAGAGGTAACTCGTGAATCCATGATGAACTCCTTAGAGAATTGTTCCAAAACCAAACTTATTTAGCTCATTAAAAGAATCATGGAAGAAAGCGTTGTTATGCAACAAAGAATGGATGACCTTGAACTTGAAAGTGAAAATAGGCTAGTTGAATGTGAGAACTGTGCTACAGTTTCGTTACAACTAGAGTCCTCGCATGTCGAAGTTAAATCCCTGAAAACTGAAGTGATGTGCCTTAAGCTAGAGAACGCTAAGCTTAGGGAACAGGTGAAAGTGTTAGGGAAGAGCCCGGTAACTGAGGTAGTTCAACCAATGGTGTTTGTCCCAGCCAAAAGAGGATTAGGATACGAGTCTGACACTAGGAACTCTCTCCCTAGTGACTTTGAGGCTAGCAAAACCTCAGAACTTGAATTAGAAAGGGAAAAGACCAAGAACCTTCTTGAAAGAATTCGAGTCCTAGAGATTGGAGAGAAAGGTCAAAGGGACTATTACACTAACTCCACTAGTCATAGGATCTATAAGAAGATTGCTAAGGGGGAAGGTTCAAAAGTTTGTGACCCTCAAAAGATGAAAAAGAACAAAATCCAACGTCCCAACAAGAAGTACTACTTTGGTACTTACTATAGGACGTGTTGGTACTGTGGAAAAGGAGATCACTTCAAATATGATTGCCTGAAACTGAAGAACGACATTGAAAGTGGCAAAGCTGCTAGGAATAACATTGAAAATGATAAGTCCGCCCCTAAGGCTAACCCTAGATGTCCTAGACGATCTAAGAGTTCTTTCAGAAAGCATGCTATTTCAAATGATGTGAATATAAGTGACTACATGCCAGAACCAGAGTTCTATTTCTGTAACGAACCAGGTAAGGAACACCTTGCCTGGGTCGCCATACACTAACCTTGTTTTGGCAGGTGGAAGTGAGGGGACGCCCATGGATCATTGATAGTGCCCCTCAAACCATATGACAGGAAGCCAGAGCCATCTCACTTCTATCCAAAGTAGCGCCACGGGAGGAACTGTCTCGTTTGGCAACAAGGGCAAAGGAAAGATCAAAGGGACGGGAACTGCTATTCTCAATCCGTCTATCAAAGCGACAAATGTTAGCCTTGTTGAAGGACTTGGCTTCAACCTCCTAAGCGTCTCTCAAATGTGTGATCAAGGTGAAAACTTAGTCACATTTGACTCAAAGGAGTGCCTCGTCATCAACAAGAAATCCAACAAAGTCGTTCTCAAAGGAGTCCGAAAGAACAATGTCTACATCTTCAATCAGGAGTTCAAGCCAAAATCTGATTTGTGCTTATCTGTGTCAAAGGAGGACGCTGACCTCTGGCATCGCCGACTTGGCCATGCTGGACCAAGCACAATCCTCAAGCTTCATCAAAGAAATCTTGTGAAAGGTCTTCCCCAAATTGATCCTGAGAAAATTGAACAGTGTGAAGCATGTATCAAAGGGAAGCAGACAAGAACGTCCTTTAAGTCAAAGAACGATGTCAGCATAAAGAAACCTTTGGAACTTCTCCATATGGATCTTTGTGGACCAATGAAGACGTTAAGCTATGGTGGAAAGAGGTATATCTATGTCCTTGTAGATGACTTTTCTCGATTCACCTGGGTTCTTTTCTTAGCTTCAAAAACAGATTGGTTCAACGCATTCAAAGTCTTCATCAAGCAAGTGGAAGTTGCGCTTGAGACGCCTCTCAAATCCATAAGATCAGACCATGGGACGGAGTTTCAAAACTCAGAGTTCGTGGCCTACTGTGATCAACATGGAGTCTCTCACAACTTCTCAGCTCCAAGGACTCCTCAACAAAATGGAGTGGTGGAAAGAAAGAATAGGACGCTGGAGGATATGGCAAGGACTATGCTCTTAGCCAATAACATCCCCAAGTACTTCTGGGCTGAAGCTATTGCTACAGCGTGCTACATTATCAATAGAGCCATGATCCGTCCTTTGCTGAAGAAGACGTCCTATGAGTTGCTGAATGGAAGAAAGCCTCGCATCGACTATCTCAGAGTCTTTGGATGCAAGTGCTTTGTTCACAACAATGATAAAGAAAGACTTGGAAAGTTTGACGCAAGAAGTGACGAAGCCATATTCTTTGGATACTCCCTCACCAGTAAAGCGTATAGAGTTTTCAATAAACGAACTCTAAAGCTTGAGGAGAGCATTCATGTTGTGTTCAAAGAAAGTTCTTCTCACAAAGATAAACCAAGTAAGAAAGAACGCTCATCTCCTCTGCAGCAGGATGACTCCGATGATGAAGTTGATTTCGGGTCCTCTGGAAAATACTATGTTCCTAAGGACGCTACTCAAAATCCTGAAGAAGTCTCAGTAGAAGTTCCCAGTGTTGTTCAGGAAGTTCCATCTCAAAGTGAATCTCCAGCTCAACATGAGGTCGCTGAATCAAGCCTACAAGGAGAACAGCGTCAAGAAGAGGACGCTCAACTTGAGGGGGAACTCTATGAAACTCTCAATGAAGACGACGGGTTTGACTCAGATGAATCTGATTGGACGGACCCTAGATGTACTCCTGTAAGGGACGATACTCATAAGGGATCCCATCTTTCGAGACTACATTCAACGGATCAAATCATCTCAGATATGTCAAAAGGAGTTCAAACAAGATCAGCCGTGAATCAGTCCCTTAATGCTAACATAGCGTTCTGTGCCTTCAACGCCTTTGTGTCCTTGGTTGAACCTAAGAACATAAAGGAAGCACTCCAGGACGCTGATTGGATTCAGACCATGCAAGAGGAACTTAATCAATTCGAAAGAAATAAGGTTTGGACCCTCGTCCCTCGTCCGAGAAACAAAAACATAATAGGGACGAGATGGGTCTACAAGAACAAGCTTGATGAGAATGGTCGCGTGTCAAGAAACAAAGCAAGGCTTGTGGCTCAAGGCTATAGGCAAGAGGAAGGGATTGATTATGATGAAACCTTCGCTCCTGTCGCCAGGATTGAAGCCATTCGCCTCCTCATCGCCTTTGCCGCTCACAAAGGGTTCAAGCTTTTTCAAATGGACGTCAAGACAGCCTTTCTCAACGGCAAGCTCAAAGAAGAAGTGTACGTCGCTCAACCTCCAGGATTTGAGGACGCTGATCACCCAGATCATGTGTACTTCTTGGACAAGGCACTCTATGGACTCAAGCAAGCCCCTCGTGCATGGTACGATAGGTTTGCGTCCTTCCTCTTGTCCAACGGGTACACACGAGGTAACATTGATAAAACCCTGTTCTTAAAGAAAGTTCTTAAAGATGTCTTAATTGTCCAAGTCTATGTCGATGACATAGTCTTTGGAAGCACTAACATGAAATTTGTAGAGGAATTCAAGAACTTGATGAGTAGTGAGTTTGAGATGTCCCTCATAGGAGAACTCAACTTCTTCTTGGGACTCCAAATCACTCAGCTCAAAGATGGGACGTGGATTCATCAACAAAAGTACATCCGTGAAATGCTTGAGAAGTATGGGATGAACTCTTCAAAACCCATTGATACTCCCATCTCCCCAAACACTCGCCTGTATGCTGATGAAGAAGGCAAGAGTGTAGATCAAAAGCTCTACAGAGGAATGATAGGGTCCTTGCTATATCTTACGGCAAGTCGTCCCGACATCATGTTCGCTGTATGCTTGTGCGCTCGATTCCAAGCAAATCCAAAGGAGTCCCATATGCAAGAGGTCAAAAGAATCTTCAGATATCTCAAGGGACGGGATGACCTATGTCTATGGTATCCCAGAAGGACGTCCCTAAACCTGGTAGCTTACTCTGACGCAGATTACGCTGGCCATGTGGTGGATAGGAAGAGCACCTCAGGAATGGCACAATTCCTTGGCTCATGCCTTGTATCTTGGGGATCCAAAAAGCAAAACTCCGTGGCACTATCAACCGCGGAAGCTGAGTACGTTGCTGCTGCTTCGTGCTGCTCACAAGTCCTATGGATCAAGTACCAACTTGAAGATTATGGTACGTCCCTCAACACAGTCCCGATCTTGTGTGATAACACCAGTGCTATAAGTATTGCCAAAAATCCCGTTCATCATTCTAGGACAAAGCATATTCACATAAGGCATCACTTTCTTCGTGATAATGTTGAACTTGGATTAATTAGAGTGGATCATGTTAGGACTGAGGACCAAGTGGCCGATATTTTCACAAAAGCACTTGATAGACGTCCCTACGAGCACCTCCGGTTGCTCTTGGGGATGATAACTTTTAAATGATCAAGTCCCGTTCTATTATTCCCTCCATGATTGGCTATGTCTTGTTGAGAACTTGTTTTAAGGTGTGTCATGCATTAAAGTCATCTTTAAAGGACGCTATTCTAAGATATGTGTATTCGCTTGTGTCCTTGAATGGTATTCATTTCGCTTTTCATCTCAAGAGTATCCCTGATCACCCTACCCTCATCATAAGCCGAAATGATGGGAACTCTAAGCTTACCCAAGCCGAGAATCTTGCAAACGCGTCCTATGAGCATTCCTTGTTTCACCTTTACGGGACTTACTTGCTTGATTTTCAAAAATGGTTCTAAGTGATCAAAGGGACGCGTGCTAAGAGCTGAGAGTTGTCTGTACAGAGTTCTAATTACAGAGGTTGAGATCAGTGAATGGGACGCCGTGGTTCAGTTCTGTGTTGTGTAGTGTTGTGTGTTGAAAGGACGTCAGGTCAGAGTCCTTTGCAGTTGTGAGAAGTTTGAATGGTTGAAATTGGGAAGGTAAACCGTTTTAACGAATCGTCAGCGAAAATCTCGGGATATGCGCAAACAGTGATCAACAGCTGTATTCCTTAGAAAAGAAGAAAGCCACGTGTGGGAAGGCGGTGGAGGAAGCCGTGTGTAAATACCCTGTTACCCCTGACCGTCCAACTTCGTCTTCTTCCTATATATACCCACCTGTGCACTCCGAAAACCTTTCTTCGCTCATCTGCTGTTTGCACACTTTTAGAAATCTCAAAGATCTTCCAAATCTTCAACCGAATCCCGAAATCTCTCTCCAAACCCTAATCCTCCCCTATTTAAACCATCTCAAAAATGGCCAACACAAGAGCCTCAAAGAATCCCTCACCCTCGTCGGCAGCGAAAAACACTAGCTCTTCGAGATCTCCTCCGGTGAAAGGCCGGTCATTAATGGAGTCGAGAGGCAGACCTTCCGGCCGACAAGAACCCCCTCGCCACCATTCCTCCTCTCAAAGCACCCAGCGCCGCCACTCCAACACCCCTCCTCAACCCCTTCGCTCCCAACCTCCTCAACAAAAACAACCATCCCGCTCTCAATCCAAAACCCAGCGGAAGAGGTTCTCATTTCTGGAGAAGCCCTTCAAACCCGAGCCTGAGCCAGAAAATATCACCAAAGCCTCTGTTTACAGTGGCTCAATTGGCCGGCTCCCCTCTCAACCCAAACGCCGTCCTCCCCTTGACCCTCTCATTGAGGACTGGCTTGAAAAGGAGCCTAGGACGCTCGCCAACATTTGTCTTAGGGCGTCCACTCACGAACATCCTCCTAAAATCCAACGCCTCCTCCACTACTTCATGATCACATATGTCAAGCCCCGCCTTCAAGAAACCAATCACACCAACCCACCGTTCATGGGGCCAGGAATCATTTCTGACTCATTTGGTGGAACCGTGGACGAGCTCGCCAAACTACTTCCTGATATAATGGAGTTTGTTGTGGCTCCTACGGGCTCCGTCCCTTCTCAAAAAAGGAAAAGGCCTTCCTCTCCCCCTCCGTCCAAATCGCTCCAAATTAAAGGCCCTTCCTCCTCCCCACCAAAGCCAATCCCTTCCTCCCCTCCTGCCCCAAAACGACGCCTCAAGACCTCTGCTCAGCTTGAGGGCGTCACGGATGAAGAAATGGCCGCCATTCGCCTCTCCGAAATTCAACTGCCAAAAGAGGAGAAGGCGCGCCAAGAGCAAGAGCAAGCAGAGAAAGCAGCCGTTGAGAAGGCGATCCAAGCGAGTATGCAGGACCTTCGTCAACTCCCTCCTCCTCCTCCAAGGGTAGAGGACGCTCCACAAGTCCAGGTCCAGGCCAAGGATGCTACCCGTGCTACTTTGCCGCCTCCTCCCTCTGCTCCGCTCAAGGTGAAACCAATCTCAGTGGTTCCGCCCAGCTCCTCCTCTGCTCCTCCCCCAAAAGCTAAGCTCCGCACTCCCTCTCCCTCTCCCCCTAGAGCTTCACCTCCTTCTCCTCCTCCGCCTGCTCCGGCCGTCGAAGAAGCTGCTCAAGTTCAAGGGACGTCTCCTCCATCCGTTCCCACAGAGTCCTTGGCAAGGACTCCAGCGGTGGACGCGCCTCCCACAGAACAGGCGTCCACAGCTGAGGACACTGCAATGGTTGAGTTCCAAGAACAACGGAACGAAGCCTCCGATGACGAGGACGCCCCTCCCCAGGATGAGGAACCTGAGGAAGAGGAGGGAGATGGAGATGAAGAAGATGCTGGTGATGAAGTGATCGTGAGCAATGGCTCCAAGCAGAAACGCTTCAAGAAAATCCTATCGCCGCTCCTCTTCACCGCCGAGTTTCTGGCAGAGAACCAGCGCCAAGAGTTCTTGGATCTTCTTGAGTTCCAGGGTTGGACGCACTTGGGCGCTGAGGCCGCTGATGTTGACCCTGATGAGGTTCTCCGTTTCTACTCAAAGTTCGAAATCATAGAAGTAAACGGGAAGCCTCAGGGGACTTTTGAGATCGATGGGGACGAGTACTCAGTTGCTGAGGGCACCGTCCGCAAAATGCTAGGCCTGCGTCCTTCTCCGCAAGATGCTCTGCACGATCTGCCGTGCAAGAACTTTGGCCGTTTCTCCCAAGATGAAATCCTCAACAGAATATTCAATGGGAGACAGCCAGCTGCTAAGGACAGAGTTGCTCATTGCCTCACCAAGACGGGCGTCCTTGCGCATCACTTCATTGTGCGCATGGTCGTCCCCCGCCAAGAGAAGAAGTCCATTGTTCAGATCACTGATAGTATTCTCTTGGACGCTTTCTTGGAACGCAAGCCGATAAACTTGCCCCGAGTAATCTTGGAACACATGGGCAAGTGCACAGGAGGCAGGCACTCTCTTCCTTTCCCCGGCTTGGTCAAGCAAATTCTGAAGCAGCAGGGACTCTATGCTCCTAAACAAGAGCGTTCCTTTGGCATTCATTGGGACGTCAGGCAAATTACACTCCCTCCAGTTGGGAAACTCAGGTGTGATGAGCCCCTTCCGTCCGTTAAGCGCCAACTGGAAAAGGAACGGAAAGAGGCTGAAAGGAAAGCCAAAGCTGAGAGGAGAGCTCAAGCTGCTGCTGCTCCTGAACCTGGAGAAGGAGATCACGAAGCTGAAAATGTCCAAGTAGTTGGGACGCCAGCTGAGGACGCTGCTGATGATGAGGACGAGCTCGATGGTATGAGCGTCCCTGATGAGGCTGAGAGGCACTCTACGAAGTATCTGATGGGCATGATGATCGAGAACCAGTGCATAATGATTGATCTAATTCAGCAGGTTCACGACACACTTCACGTCCACACAGACCTTCTTGAGCGCAACAACGAGCTCCTTGCCCAGAACAACCATCTTCAGGAGCAACACCTCAAAGCCCTTGGCAAGCGTCCCAGAAAATGATCACCTCCCCCTTCTCTAACCCTGAAACAATTTATCATTTCTTGAGTTTTTGTTAAGACAATGGGACGCTGTCCCCGTTTTGAACACTTGTTGTGAATGTCTGTAATGAACGTTCTCGTTTCTCATTCTGAATGCCATTCACTACATTTGTGCTTCATTTTGTCTAAGCGTACCTTTCTTTAGTTATGACTTTGTGCTTGCATGCTTTTCGACTTGTTCTCCTTTTCGATGATGCCAAAAGGGGGAAGTATAGTTTTGCAGAGATGCGATTGTCCTTAAGTTATCATAGAAAGCATGTGTTCAGGGGGAATTTCGGCCAAGTCAAACGGTCGTTAGTTAGGAATAAAATAGAACGCACTTAAAAGAATGTGTTGCATCCAATCTAAGCTGAAAAGAAAATCAAAGTGTAGTTCCTCATGCTAAAAGCTTTACTTTTGTGTGCATTATTTGAAAGAGTTTGTCATCATCAAAAAGGGGGAAATTGTTGGGAGATATTAAGGACGTCAGTCGTTAATATCTAAACCAATAATAATCGTCCCTTGTTTTGATAATGACAAACTCAAATGTATTTGATAAGTTGTCCAAGTTTTGATCTCAGGTAAGTCCAGTGGACGCACATGAGCGAAAAGGACAACAAGTGAACAGTAGTCCCTATGCTGTAGGGACGCATGTTACCAGAACTTCCAAAGCTAAACGTAATTGGCGGAGTCCCTGCGCAAGATAGGACGGAGTCCTCATCAAGAAAGGTCCCCGCGCCAAAATACGGACGAAGTTCAAATTCAAATCAAGGCCGCCCCAACATGATTACATCATCGTCCGGCCTTAGTCCTCAGAAGGAAGCTTCCTTTGTCTGGGCACGTGTAGACAATGCCAAAGACGTCGCTTTCCCAGCGATGGTCCCCTACCCACGCGGAGGCTTCCCAAGCGTCAACAGAGTTGACTTCCTCAAGACGCTCATCGCACCGTTGATCAAAGATCGAGGATCCTGCCAAGTCTCAGAGGACGCTAGAGGACAAGAATCACTTCCGCTATAAATACTCTCCAAGGAGTATGCATAGCGGGATGTGTGTGCAAGAGTGGACTTTGAAGACTTTCTCTCAAGCTCTCCCGAAGCATTCAAGAACACGAACGAAGATCAAGAAGATCAAGTGAGCTTGAAGCAAGAGAAAGAAAGTCCAACCACATCAAATCCAAAACAAACCACAAATCAATTAGAGTTGTAGTTTGTCTCTCACAACGAACCGTGAGAGACGTGAGTGATAGCTTCCTTATAGCTAAGAGTGTTAGGTTACTTGTTAGGTTGAAAGGAGTGTTACTAGTGAGGCTAAGGACGGACGCTTAGCTCAGAGAAGTGTAACGACTCGCCTAAGTTGTAAGGACTCGCTCTTAATAAGATAAGGGACGGCTATTGAATATCCTCCAACGGAGGTAGAGGTTTACCCATAAGACTAGTTGGTCTTAGTGGGGTTCCTCTATAAATACTCGTGTCCACTTATCTTGTATTCTGTTAAGTCTTTTTTCCGCTGCACTAAAGGACGCCCTTAACCCAGTTAAGGACGCCCTCATTAACTGACTTACGATCCAACACTAGATGCCGGCATTATTTATCCTATTTCCGATACTAATTGGGTTAGTCCTAT